>JARHVA010002051.1:2032500-2270000 GCA_037957365.1 Torreya grandis
TTTCACTATACTTATAGTTTACATGTAATATTGATATCAATTAGATAGAGAAATGGATTCCATGGTCTAATTGATTACTTCATGTAATAGTGATACTACACACATAGGTTCTAGTTATTTCTTGATATCTACACTATTTTTATCTACCCCTCCATGAAGGGTAGTGCTACTCCTAGTGGGGAGGTGTGTGGGAGACCATTGCTCTATGGTTGGAGGTAAAGCACTCGAATGATGTTCTCCATCTATCAGCTGATTCAAACAAATGGAATTATATGCAGGATATATTCATGGATCATAGATATATTTGTGTAGATCATATGTACTATAGTACTCATTATGTTTTATATTATTATGAAATTATAATAGTAGTGGTTATAAGTGTATTTTTGGTTGATATAATTAATTTTATCATTATTGGATACACTAGGTTCATTATATTACACCTATGTACTTTTGTTAAGTATATTTGACATTGTACTTCTTTGTACCCTATTATGGTTGGATATTAAACATGGCAGTGGCTTGTACTTGTATACTATTATAAAAATGTAAAAAATAGTGGTTGTAAATGTATTTATGACTGATTTATGAACCACATCAATAATTATAGTACTTTCTTACTTTATTGTAATAAAATGACAAATTTTTAGTATATAGATTAGTTTATATCTTGAGTACTAAATAGGTTTCTGAGCTAGTGGGATAATATAACTATAGATTATAATACTTTGGACTCATTTAGTTCTTAAGTTATAAATGGTTAGATATAATTAAAAAAATTAATGTTTTTGTTTAAGGTAGTCCAGTAGGTGTGAACTAGGAATTTGACATAGAGGGGAGGTTAGTATGGTGTTAGTCTCATAAAACCAATGAAATAAACACATTAAGTTCCTAACACCTATAACCTAGACACTAGGGAGATATTATTTAAAAAAACTAAATAAAAGAACAAAAAAAACATAAAAGACATAATTCTTTTACCTTCCTTGGGAGCTCTAAATGCTTTGTTAAATGGCTTGCTCAACTTGTGCATCAAGAAGTCTTTGATAATAGAGGTTGTTTGGATCCTTCTCTCCTTGACACCTTGACTTGTGATTTTCTTAGCTCAAGATTTTGGCATGGTAACCTTACTTGCTAAGCATTTATGCATTATAACACTACATCAAAGAGCTTGTTGAAGATGTTTGAGAATAATAAATTTATACCAATATAGCTTACAATTCAATAGGCAAGGCCTTGTATTTATAGCATTAGGAATTAAATCTCACCTAAGGTGAGTCAATGTTGAGTTTATGCTTATAATAGGTTCAAACTAAACCTAGGTGAGTTAAAACTAACTCCAGTAGATTTAATAGCTATCAAGTAATTATGATTCACATTTACTAGGCATGGCCCTCAAATTAGATATTTTAAGATATTTTCAAAGAGCTTGATAACTCATAAAGCAAATGATGAAAGGCTAGGATATTTTTAATTTTTTAATTTATTTTTTAGATACTCATTAATTTCAAATGGATAATTCAATTAGGCATTTACTCTAGTTTAGCTTGTTAATTGATTTTGATTATCCTTTTAGCTCTTTCAATATTTTATTTAAGCATGCAAGTGCCCCACTTAATATGACCATAGGCCAAATTGATATTTGTGATGCCACAAGGTGATTAGGGATGAATCTATGAGAGCTTATTATTACATACGATAGAAGAACCTAATTAGGGATGTGCCAAAATGATACTGAGATTTTATGAATGATGCACAAGAAAATTTAGGAAATTTAGTGATTCTTAGGCTTAATTTATAATGGTTAGTAGGAATTAGTCTATAGTTTGCTTTGAATCCAATTATGTACAATTTTAGGTGTCTATAATTTGCCCCTATTTGGTAAGGCATTATAAGTTATAGACATAGTAACATATTATCAAAGAATGAAAAGGTCTTATATTCCTATGAATTCAATGAAAATGGATTAACTATAGATGCCTCCTCAAGGTAATTATTGGTGAAAGGGTTGGTGATTGGTCCTTCAAAAGAAAGAAATTATAGAACCAAAATGTAAAGTGGGGTGGAAAAAACTAATCTACCCATAGAGTTATAACAATGGCATATGGAGTTGCCCTAGTTGGGCAAATAAATATGATGATTTTTCCATAGGTGGTTATAATCATCAGCATATGTGGGATAAAAAAGGATAATTATTTTCCCAAAGGCATTTATAGTAATTGAAAAAAGGATGAGGGTAACAAGAGAATGATTTTCCTAAAGGTAGTTATAATCATGAAAAGGAAAAAAAAATATGTACACACATGCATTGATAATCATTGGTAAGATTAAAACATGTCCTAGTTGGGTGGATAGAGATAATGGTTTACCCAAAGGTGGTTATAAGAATTATCATAATGAAAATCTTCCATAATTGGGTAGAAAAATAATAAGGATTTTTTCATAGAAGGTTAGAATCCTTAACATTCAGATAGATTGAAACAAAATGATTTTACCAAAGGTATTTATAACCATTGACACTATAGGTGGGATGATACATGATGATTTTCCCAAAGGAAATTATAATCATTGGTACTCTGATGATGGAAAATTAGATAAGGTGGCTGAAAAATTAAATCCATACTCATGTAGTAAGAGTAAGATTATACAGGGGAGAAAGATGCATTTGGGAAACCTACTAGTATGGAGATGCATGTCTTAACTAACAAAAATTAAATTTCTTTCATGACTTAATTACTATCATGTGATATAATTTAGATATATTTGGAAATTTTTAGGTGCCAAGGAGAAGTATCATGGCCTCATTACTTGTAACACTTCTCAAGCTGAGTTGTTTCTATAACACATGATGGTATGCATCATGATAGAACATCATGATAACTTATCCAAAATATGCATAAGGATTGACACATGATCCAATAAACATTTAAAAATAATGAAACATGGTAAAAACCATGATGATAATGTTAACTTATGAATATGGATGGATTTAAGAATAATGTGCAAGGAATCACCTAATGAACGTACCTAGAATGAATCAAGGCACAATAAGAAATCAAAAAAAAAGGCAGACAAGAAAACAAATAAAACACCAATAAAATAAAAACCAAAACAAAACAAAGAGAATAAAAATAAACAAAAATAAACAATGGTTAAGTACAATGTTAGTGTAAATAGAGAACAAACAAGATGAATATTGCCCCTAGGTTAGAAGAGACTATGAGAAAAACAAATAACATGTGGGAATAGAAGAAAAGGAAGGGGGTGACTAAGATGACTATAGATGCACTAGGAAATTGGATGCTACCTACATAATTCCATGGATGCACTATTTATTATAGAAAAATTGGTTGTCAATTAATTTAATCTGTTAAGTTCTTTCTTGGTTGTCCAAGTTAGTTTTAGGCTTGTTACTAGGTACAAAAATAGACTGATCTTATGGTACTCAACATTTGTTACTCAACTACATCAATATCAATTCACTTAAGGCACAATCCTTATGTAATCACTTGACGCACATTAGAGAAAGAAATAGGGCCTGCATTAGCATAGTTGTGTCATGGCATAACTCATTACTCATATAACTTTATCATTTACAACAATGGCATTGGAAAGCTCATTGGTGCAAGCCATTTTAGGTGGAGTCTGATGGTGTGTAGGCACAAAGGTTATAGGGGGTTAGTTCTATAGTTTTAGGGTGAAAGACTCTAGTTCCCTTAGCTTTACATCATTTAGGTGCTTAGAGGGTTCAATGGAATACTTTAGATTTAAGGGTCATGATTAAGATCTTGCTTTAGGAACATGTATCATCTCTTGGTGTGGGGTCATTCCTATACTTGGAGTATTTCTATATAGTGTGTTAATATCATCACAAATTATAGAGATGCCATGAATGGCCTGAATCAAAACTTAAAACCAACCTTATTAACATTAATATTGATTTCATAACACTATAATCATATCATTCATTGCAAATTTAAATAATCAAAGATAAGATATTAAACATAGGAACACAATGTATTACTTTAACCAATCTTGATTTAGTTAATACTCCAAATATAGAGTGTAGTTCCTATTGATAAAATAAATTTAAATCTTATCTAAACTACTAATGGCCCAGCAGCTCATAGGTGAGATTGGATGATACAATTAGATCATCAAAGGTATCCAAGCTAAAGCTTATTCTAATGATGTTTTTGACATGATATCTAGAGCCAATTGTGTAGAGCTTCACTACTTTTATTTGTGTCTCATGAATACTAGTTAGAGCTTGGATTTATAGAACCTAGAATCATCTTCATGTCAGGGTGGTCACATTCCAAGTGTTGATCTGGAGCCTTGGTTTATCATTCTATCAGTTCCATCACCTTATTCCCTTCACACTACAGATGCCACATGCTCATTTCATAAGAAGACGCCCTTAAAAACTTAGTACCAAATAATTACCTACCATCTATTGCTAAGTCAATGATGATTCCTTTACTTGGTTAAAAATATTCCAAAACAACAATCGTAACAAGTGATTTCCTCATGTTAAAGTGTCTGCTAAGTTGGCATAGATTTACACTTAGTAAAAAATAGGCCCAACATTACCCCATAAAAAATTGTTAGTCCACCCTAAAAATAGTCTTTAAATTATCTTGAAATGCATAAATTTGGTGTTATATTATTATAGGTTTGTCAATGATATCTCCAAGGTGGCCAAGGATGTTTATGAGGTGTCGTGTGTGTTATATTGACAATGACAAAGTGTGCTTCAGTGTTTATACATTAGTTCTTTAGTTTTTGACTTGGATAGGCAATTTATGGATGATATTAATCATATGAACATGTTGTATAAACCCTATGGGATGTTATGAGTAATTAGAGTGCTTATTTAAGTGAAAAAAATTCATTAGAGTAGTCAATTGTGTGTCTTTATTCAAGTAGTCATCTTGACAGATAAAGCTATGTGATCAAATTGATGACATCATATTTCACACATGTGAAGGTTTCAAGAGTAGATTGGTATATGTATTTATTAACCTATGTGAGGATATCATGTGGTTCAAATTTAAGGTCTAGAAATTGAGCATATCAAAAGTTATAAAAGTGCAAATTTGGGTTCTTAGATATAATTCACTAAGTTCCCATACTTAGCCAAATTTGCAAAAGGAGATCTAATGGTGATCATTAATAAGATATAAAATTGAGAGTATAATTTGATTAAAAAAAAGATAAAATGGTGAGTGTATGATCATATAAATATATAATGGTGAGCGTTTAATCTAACTATATAATTATCTAATGGAGCATGTGATCCTATCAGTAATGATCCAATGGTACATATTTAATCAAAATGTCAAAAGATCTAAGATTGCACATGCGAGTGACAAGTGTCACTATCTCTTTGATTTTAAAAAATATCAATGCATTACAAGGGTTTGTACTGATAGATATTGATGGTGCAGGTCAAATCAAAGAGTCAATGCGTAGAAGGCATGCAGAGCTGCCAAGTGGCACAATCATGGGAGCTTTGATCTAAGATCAATAGAGAGACATGTAAGATAAAGATAAAGATACTATAAGGAGATTTATGGTGTATATTTTTCCATAGTTTATAGGAATCATGAGATGAGGTTAAGGTGCTCGATGTTTAGTGTTTGAATAGTGATGCTAGAATTTAAATATTCAAATTAATGAAGGAAAATTAGTTCATAGTTTTTAAGTTATATCTTTTGATCCATGATGAAATTATTGATGTAGTAAAAATGATTTTTTTATAAGAATCCATGGCAAATATAAATAGTATATTTATAATTTTTAAATGATTTTATAGTCAAATTTATTATGCTCTAAAGTTGACTATGTGTTTGACCATGCTCTGTAAGTGATTCAAGAAGGATAATTGAGTTGTTATTGATAGTATTTGATGTTTATAGATGAAATAAATATTGGAGAGTGTTTTAGAATACATTAATAATATATATGTATTTTTTATGTTTTATAAATGCATATTTAGTGTGAACAAAGGCTTAGATATTGACTATGTTTATTGAATGCACTGGTAGATTGAGTGGCCATGTTGTAGGAGTAAGTTGGAAGAGTTATGAGAAAAATTGAAGAAGAAAATGAGTAAAAAAATGTTGTATAAGTATCAAAGGATTATAATAGGGAATTATTTTTCATTATATTCCCCCAATTAGTTATAGATATTCAAAATAACTTGACTATATTTTGATTGTATATGACCAGTCTGAGTGATCTTTCTAAGAGAATTATTTTGAGTTCTTAGAGCCTGAGTGAAAGTGTCCAATGGAAACGGAGATGTTTCATAGGTCATTTATTATATATTAATGTATTTGGTTGAGTGGATCATTTGATAAAAATGTTTGTATGCTTCAGTTCTATATGATAGACTTTTCTATGTTTCTAGGCCTATTGGCAAGTAGTCTAGAATGGCTTGGTTCAAGGTATGAGGTTGGGTTTTAGGTGATATAGACCTATGTGTAAGTAATAAAAGGAGTATTATATGTATTTTTGATATGTTATAGTCATTTATGGAATCTGAAAGTGGTCCAAGAGGTTTTAAGAGTAATGTGTGGATGTGAAGGCCTAATTTTTTAGGTCTCACAAAGACCTAATGGTGGTTTGGTGATAACGAGGTATTGAATGACCTCAGGAGTGTGTGGTTCTTACATGAAACATGTATGAGGACATATTTAAAAGGTGGAATAAATATGTAAAGAATATTTTACAACTAAGATGGGTTAAAGGAAGAGAGTGGTATAAGTACAAGGTCTAATTAGACTAATTATGTCTTTTGAGAGAGTGTGGAGTTAAGTAAAGGAAATAACCTTTAAAAGAGAAGGTAAAGGTCATTGAAGACAAATATAGAGTTAAAAATATCATTCATGCCTAAATGATCAAGGTGATTAAGGTGAACACATAGGTCATTGGACCTAATAATCTTATAAGATTTAGATTGAGTGAGTAAGCCCTAGAGGTTGATTGAGTGAGTGTGCTTATTCGATGGATTTTGTTAGTGACCAAAATTGAATTGAAGCAATTGAGCCCTTATCAAGTATGAATGATTTATTTTTTATCCCACTTCCTTTTTTAAAGTGTTCATTAGAGGTCAATTTTTTTGTTAATTTGATCTTTACTAGCCTTTAGTCTATTAAAAGCCAAGTTGAATATATGTCTGAGTACTTTAAGGTCTTTTGTGCTAATTTCCCTAGTTTATACCCTCTAGATTAAAATCACATTTGGTGGGAGCAAATTTTAGAAGGAAAATTTTTAATATGATAATGACTTAGTTTTATTTTTTATACTAAAGCTTGGTCATGTTTATTAGCATGACTGAACTTTAGTCTAAAAATTCATAATACTTGGCCCCTTTTATATCTTGTAGCCCTTGGTCTAATTTATTTATTAGCATGGTCTAAATAATGTTTGGTCCCTTTGTTATATGCTTAGTGTAAAATTCAAAGTAATTCCTTTGTAATTATAAATTCCCCAAAAATTTAGGCTAAGTAATTCATCCTAAGTTCTTTATCTCTTGCACTCTAACTTGGTAAATTTCCTTATCAATTTTGAGCCAATCACAGTTGAGCTAGAGGCTCACGATAAAATGGTGCACATAGATGTAGAGAAAAATTATCCTACGATGCATGATCAAGGTTAAATTTTCAATAAATCTCAATATGAGCACGTATGTACCAATTTTTGATCTTGTAGGGTACAATTTAAAACTTGAACATTTTGTCATCGATAAATGATATGCAACAAAGTGTACTAATCTCGATCAATGGTGCATAACAAGTTAACATTTCAACAAAGCCCTAAGATAAGAACAAAGGTGATAAGTGTCACCATCATAGGGATACTATAATAAATATGACAAAATGTAGATAAAAGGATTGATACCTATGCATAGTTATCTATGATTTGCACTTCATCCATGTAAATGGGATCGATAGTGTGTAATGAAGGAGGAATTATCAATAGAGATTAAATAAAATGTAGAAATAGACTAGTCAATTTACTTATGAATTTTATAAGTTTTCATAAAAAATGTCTCATGGTTGAAGGATCACATAAAATCAATATTCTGCCATAAACTTCTCTAGAAAATTTGGTGCCTTCATGCTTTTTCTATCTCAAGATGCAAGCCTTTAAAGTTGAACAAGAAGTATGATAGTCATGTGGATATCATTGGTAGTTGCACATATGTCAAATTAAATATCAATGATTAAATATTTGGGGATTAAATTTGATGATTAATTAAATGTTAAAGACATTCCCATGGATGTCAAATGATAAGTGCACTGATGTCAATTTTAAGCCATGATAATTATCCATTGGGGCTTAAATTTGACAGTCGCATGAATGCCATTAATGGTCATGAAAGCATAAAATGATGGGTGCATACACATCAATTTTAATCCATTTAAATTAAAAATATATATATATGGATGAGGACATGTGACATGGTGATGCCACATAGGTATACACATCATATTCAAGGGTCCTATGCAAAGTAGTTAGCAGATCTTTCACCATTGATAGTAGGTTGACTAGGCAAAATTATAAATGAGGCATGGTAACTCCATAATAAATATAAGGATTTTAATTCACTTTTAACCTTTTGTAATTATTGATATGGTTTTGAGATGCCAATATGAAGGGGTTTATGCTCATGTAATTGATGATTTTGTGTAGATCTTGGATAAAGCCTACATAAGAGAGGAAATTTTTAAAGATGGAAAAGTCAATGTTCAATGCATTACAATTTAGTATGGATTTATTAACCCCTTATGTTCTCATTATAATATTTACCTAAGGTAACTTCCTAGGGAAACTAAAATTTACAATTACAACTTGGAAATTTGTAAATTTATAATTTGTGAGAGGGGCTTGGATTTACTCAAATAGGTTAAAGGTTGAAAATAATGCATTTGTGCATTAAAAATGAAAAATATGTGAAAAGTAAAATTTTCAAGAAACAAATGTGAAAAATTCAAAATGTGAAAAGGCAAGTTAGAACTAGAAAGGTAAAGGGGTCAAGTAAACCTAGGTATTACATTTCTCATGTTTTGCTCATCCAAGCTCCTCCAATGGGAAAGATATTATAGGTTTTCAAGATTAAGGTGGGTCACTCCAAGGAAGATCATTTAAGTATCCATGGATCTATAATATTTCCAATCCATCATTACAAGATTAGGTTTTTCTATGGCATGCATAAGGGGGAGGGTAGTTGTCTAGAAGTTTTTAGTTGTCCAAGCAAGTGATCAAAGGGATCCTTAGGTAATTACACATAAAGACAAAGTTTGTTTGGCCTCCATCATGAATATTCTCATTTTATCTCATTTGAAGTCATCTCCATCTAAGAAATCAAAGGATACGATTTTAATATTCATCATTTGTTGTAGAGGTAGCTATAAGAATAATTTTCCTTATAGTTACATGAAGATTCTAGGCATGGAAAAGGATTTGTTCTAGTTAAGAGCATCTTGGCAAGACATTATAAATTTCAGGTTATAACCCTTACTCAAAGATTTTAAATGGGTTGAAAAAATGTATAAATAGAGGGCTTCTCTTTTATTCAAGAGGTTGGTCATTGTGTTGGTTGTTATTGGTCTTTGCTTCTCTCCAAGTCTAGGCTTTGTAATGTTTTTAGGATCAACTACTATGTGTAGATCTTGTCTCTCTTTCTATGGTGGTTGTATATGTATAGCCATTATCAAGCTTTAAGATCATGTTCATGTATCCCTTGTCAAAAGAGAAAACTCACTATGCTTTTCCCCTTGGTAGCTTTTGACCATTTTTACCTCAAGCCAAAACGGGTCAACCCCCTATAGTTAGAACCATTTATAGGAGATTTTTATAATGTAATAAGGTATGTTGTAGCTCATTTGATGTCATTTCATATGCCATTCTAGCTTTGGTCATATTCTAGATTAGTCTTTGTGTTATTTGGTGTCTTAGGGGTCATTTTAGAGTCATATATACAAGTGGTAAGTTTTCACAGTGTCTGAGTAGTTATAAGAACAAGTATAGAAAATCCTAGTTTACACTTATGAAATATTCAATTTTTGGCTAAGTGTTGAAGTTATTTTGGACAAATTTTTCACAAAAAAATTATAAGGCATAATTCTCTTGAAGAAATTATTCTAGTTTATTTGGCTAAGCATTAGAATTCCTTCAGGAAAATTATCCTGAAGGTAGTTGACTAAGGACACAAATATTTAAGAAAATTATCCAAGATAAATTCCTTGAGGACATGCCTCTTTTAGATAAAATGTTTGAAATAAAAGGTCCTCAAAATATTGAATATATTTCCATTAGGAAAAACATCTATAACAATATGCCCAATACAAATCTCCAATGGAATTAAATGGTTTCAAAGAAATTTTTTGTCCAAGCCTTCAAAATTAATCCAAGTAGAATCTCACAATGTTCATAATCTCTTAGGGACATATACCAGATTGACAAAATCTATAAAATTCATTAGGACTTTTAAATATTGAATCAAAATGACTTGGGTAAGACTAATGAACAAAACCATCATTAGGACATCATGAAAAACCTAACTAGGCAACATGTTTGTGCAGTTTATAAATGAGCTCAAGGATCCTCACATGACCATTAGACTACATGAAATCAATGTCCTTAGGTTCAAGATCATTCTCTATAAGTTTCATATCTTGATGAGTCTTCTATCTTGAGATTTAATCCTTCAAAGTTTAGCTTGTTGAGTTTAAGGGGCCAAGTCATCCTACATGTCACATGAAAATACACTAGTCAGCTTGTTTGTACATTTTATAAATGTACCTTAGAAAGCCTCATGGGTTAAAAGGATGTAGTTCCATATATTTGTTCATGCCAGGAACATACTTTGTAAGTTTTATGTATGTGTGATCTTTCTAGCTCAAGTTATGGAGTTTTAAAGTTGGTCACACAAAGAAAGACATTCATGCAAGAGTCAAATTCAAGCCTCAACAAATAACCATTTATATTCAAATGATCAGTGAGAAGATGTCATGAAAAAAACACATGTAAACTTACTTAAACACTTTATAAACACAATTGGAAATCTCTTAGAACTAGTAGATCAATTGGGCACAATCCGTTTAGCATCAAGAACATCTCCTATAAATTTGGTGCCTCTATGATATTTTTGTTTCTAGATATAAGCTTTCAGAGTTGGTTAAATAATAGAAGAAATTCACATAGATGTTAACTTTAAGCATGACAAAAAAACCATTAGGGTCTTAAATTTAATGCTCATGCAAATGTCAACGACAACCTTGTACACATCAAATGATGCTCACATAGACATAAAATTTAGACCACTATAAATATCCATTTGTTTTCAAATGTAAGAAAATTAATGATTGATATTCAATCATACTGATGATCTAATGGTATGAGTTTAATTGATAATAAAGTGGGCCTAATGAGATCAAAGGCTCATGTTTCTTCATACATCTTGATCTAATGGAGTGAGATGAGTCAAAAGGGTCAAAGATCTCGAGAGGCCACCACGTGGCATAATAACATAAACTAACAAACTAAAAACAAGATCATGAGATCAATGCATGATTGATAAGTGGCATAAACATGTTTAAGATGGAAAGAGATTGATGGACCATGTTCATTCATGCATTTTGATCTGATAGTTTGAGAGAAATTAAAAAGTCAACAAGGATCTATGAGGCCAATGGGAGCAAAGATAGTTTGGAGCATTATGATTGGTCTAAGTCATTAACGATAGGGAAAGGTCAAGCCAAGGAGTAGTTTTTGACTAGAACCAAGGAAAATTTTTCAAAGGGCACATGCCACCATTAAATCTTGATTGAACACCATGAAAAAGACATGATGATGATGCTAAGGTGACTAATAACATAAAGGGATGACATTAAAGCCTAATATGGACCTCTAGTTTGGCATTTTTTAGCTTGAAAGGTTTTTTTATTAATTTATTTTCCATTATTAGAGGGATCCATATATATTATAATCCTCAGTTCCTATAATGATATAATGGTTCTATTTGGACCTACTAGGATCAGAAAGGAGATTGGTTTTCTAATTTGTGGTAGACCTATAAACATGGTGATGAATGCTAACATGTTCTAGGTTAAACAAGAGCTAAAATTTTATAGGATGATATGAATGCATACATGTAGACCCCAATGATTTCATCTCTAGGACCAATTGCATGAAAATGACCCTTCTCTCCACTTCTACACACCATGATAAACTAGTTATGAGCAGTTTAGTACTAAGAAAAATATATAATAGATTGATCCAATGGTCATAAATGTATTGATTCTATAACCCATCTTGAAAAAACTTGATCCCACCATTTCAACCATCAAGGAGCATTAATGAGAGAATAAAGTAACTATGTAATAGATTGAAGTGACCTGGATCAATCAAAAGGTTTACATGAGCATAATTTGTAGAGATAGTTATAACTATGGTTCAAATGAAAATGTCCTTATTCTATTCCTCTTTTAACACCAAAATCCCTCTCTTGCTCTCCTTTTTTATAAATATAGATTTTGAGCTATTGTTAAGCATCCTTTAGGCTGGTATGACTAGACCTTACTAGAAATTATAGTCTACACCTCTTGAAGTGATGAATAGAGAATTTTGTAGTTGTTTAATAATTTGTGCTTAGTGTTTTGTATTTTTTTGATATGCAAAAGTGGTTGTATCTCCCCTTTATGGGTTTAAGTTCAACCTAAGTGTTGATAAAATTTTCTTATAGGTCATCTAGCATGTCTTAATGTTGATGTCTTAGGTATAAAATGGTTTATTGACTATAGGTATTTTCAATCAAGCCTTACCCTCATTTCCCTTTAGCCTAAGCCCATCAATTTGACCTCTAGATGAAGTATGGTTGCTTGGAAACCATTGTGGACACTACATTAGTTCTATTGATACTTATTAGTGTGCTAATGAGTTCAATATTGAGAGTGGATATTTGAAAATTTAGTGCATCACCTCCCTTATATTAGGTTCATTTCATGCAACTTATAACTCTTTTCGCCATAATCAACTAGTAATGTAGGTGTGAGCATTTCAAGATACATTCAAAGAGATAGCCCTTAAATCTATAATCTCATTTCCAATATAGGTACACCCAATTACTTGAAAATGTTCCCATGTTACCCAAATCTAGAAAAGGCTTGAACACCCTCTTCTAGGGTACAAGATTTGGTGACAATTATTCTAGCACACTTGGTGGGACACATTGTCTTCAAGACAACTTGTCAAGGTGAATGTTGGTCTTGACAACATCAACTACAAATTAGTGTGTTATTCAAAATTTGGTGACTCCTTCATGGTAAATTTGGTTTAAGGGCATTGTCTTGTTATCAACATGCCTTCATAATTCATGGTTCTCACTAGGTCATCCTATGCTAGAATATTCAATCCCATTAACTCACCCATTCAACCTAAAATTCCTATTAAAGTTTAGTATCCATAGCCTAATATTCCCTTTGAAGGAAAAGTATATTTTTTTAGAGAGGAAGAGGTTAAAGAGGCTGAAGAAATTGAATATCTTAAAGAAGAAGACATGGTTAGACCTCATGCTTTCCTTAACTTCAATCCTGATGATCCAATTCAACTTCATGTATATGATTTAATTCCTCCTAATGCCATGAAAGGTGTGCCCACATTCAATGGTGAGAGTCATGTCACACCTAGTGAGCACATTAGATATGTTTCTAACTTTTGTAGATTCCAAAATATTATTAGAGAGAATATTTTCATTAGACTCCTTGATATGTCCTTTAAAGGGAAGGTTCTTGATTGGTATATGACTCTAGAAGGTGGATGCATAACCATATGGGATAATTTTGGAGTGTTGATGACTTCTAGATTTTGAAATGAAAGTGACCATGCCTCTCTCATATATCATATCAATGTGATAAAAAGGGGACCCAAAGAAACAATACATGACTTCAATGATTGGTTTCAAAAGACTTGGCATAGATTTCCTCCTCCCATGAGACCACCTGCTAGCTTTGTATTCCCTACTTGAAATCCATTGGGACTAAAATTATTATCATGCTTCAACTTATGAGAGATTCCACTCTTCTTAGAGTGTATGATCTTGATATAAAAGCTAAGAATAGTCTCATCCAAGTGATAATATTGCCTCCTAAAGTGTCTATGCTTCCTTTGTCTCATACTTCTACTAGAACTTTGAAAGTGGCTCAAGTTCCTAATGCCAATACAGAAACTAAGGTTTCTCCTAGGTAGGCAAAAAATAATGTTGATTAGAAAGCAAAGTTCCTAGTCTTAGAGGCTAAAAATAGGCAAGCTAATATGCAACAAGGTGCCTATAAGAATCCTTACTCCTATCATAAATATTATGGTCAATAATATAGAAGAGGAAGAGTCTAATGGTAGCCTAACCCCAATAGGCCTACCAATGTATACAGTCCTAACTCTACCACTAATGCAAGGGAGATAGTACTAGTTCATAGCAATTTTGTGTAAGGAGAAGATTGGAATCAAGACCAGTTTATGGATGTCAATGAGAATGGATATCAAGCTTTAGTGGCTCAAGGATTAGTTACTTCCCTCCTATCAAATTAGGATGATGTGATGATGCAAGTTAATGATGAATATAAACCTCAAGGAGAAATCTTCTCCAATTTTATGGTTAAAGACACTTTTATGCTAAATCAAGGAGCCTCTACTATAGAAAATACAAGGGCCAAGAGGAATGATTTAGGATGTGGAAGTAGCATTCCCATATGATCATCCAATCCTCCTATAAGGAAACAAGACATAACTTCAAATGTGATAGGTCCAAAAAAAATTACATCTCCATCAAGTCAAAATATGGTAAGATATACTCCTATTCCTCAAGTTGCAAGTAATTATCTACTTACAAGAGCCCAAGAGAAAGTATATATGGATTATTTAAACATTTTATATTATTTTAATAATACTAAAACATCCATTTCTCTTTGGGATGTTATTTATATGCATGGTAAAAAATAACTCCTATAAAAGTAGTAATCTACTATCCCTGCTAGTGTCTCACCATCAAAACAAACTCATGGCCATGTTGATATTGAAAATTATCCTAATACCATTGTTTAACCATCCACTATGGCTAATAAAACTCCCTAAATTTACCTTACCCTCATTGTAGGTGACAAATTGGTACATAATTGCATAGTCAATAGTGGAGCTTCTACTTCTATCATGGCCAAAGTTGTATCTAAAAAGAGGGGCCTAAAATATGAGCCACATAGAAAATGGATCCTTAAATTAGATGGTAAAACTACCAAGATATTAGGATTGATAAAATTCTTGAAGGTTTTCTTACATGATTGTCCTAGTTTTCTTATCTTGTAAGACATAGTTGTGGTTGATCTTCCATCCCACTTTACAATATGTCTATCAAGGGACTTCATATCAAAGATAGGTCACTGCATCTTAGATTACTGGTATATCTTGGAATTTTAAATAAGGTACAAGGAAAAGGTGATAATTAGGACACAACCCCTTTCAAGGTTTCATATTGAGCCTTACATTGAGACAAATTCCAATTTAAATTGAGTGGCCTGTGAAGAAAAATACTATTGTAGATGATGGCACTTCTTCCTAGCTTTAGGGAATTTTAGATTTGTTTCTTGATGAATATGACACTAATACTTATGAGCATGATCCATATGCTTTTGTGGAAGAAAATAATTCAGGAGTTTACTATATACATGAAGGAGTACCAACATCTCTACTTACCAAGGAAGAGGTCAAAGATGATGAGTTGTGGAAGATGTTTTTTGATGGCCCAAGAAATAAATTTGGTGTAGGTGATAGTTTTATGTTGGTACCCCCATATAAACAATATTAATATGATTCATATATATTTTATTTTAGTTTTACTTCTAATGTTTTTGGGTATGAAGGTTTAATTCATGTCCTTTAATGGGTAAGGAGAGAAGGAATCAAGAACTTGCAAGTATATGGAGATAATGAATAGGTTGTGCATTAGGTGAGGAATGTGGTTTTTTTCAAGAAACCTTTATTTAATTCATATAATCATAGGTTATGGGATTTTATTTAATAATTTAATGCATTCAATATATAATTATTCCTAAGGGACCATAATAGTCATGTTAATAGACTAGCTGCCCTAAGAGCTCAATTTGATACTCCAACTACCATAAAAGAGGAAGGAAAATAGTATCATATTAAGTAATTATAAAAAATTATATACCTGATAATGAAGTGTATTGGAAAGTGTTTTATAGTGACAAACACATTGCATTCTTCTTTAAAAATGAGGCTTTCTTTAAGGATTCAAAGGAGGCTCCAAGAATAATTGGGTGATCAAATTGTGCAACTAAAGGCCAATACAATATCTAAGGGTTTGGTGACCTTAGAGAGTATATTCAATTATAATTATCAAAAGAAGAAGGATAAAGTGATTATTTCTATAAAAGAGGATAATTATGAAAGAGTCTTGATCTTCAAGGACAAAATCCTCAAACTAGGCAAGGTATTGTTTTACATTAGAGAAGCAAGCATTCATTAAGCTATGTAGAGAGTTTCATGATATATTTTATTAGGAATATAAGGACCTAAAAGGATTTTATCCTATCCTAGCACACAATACTATTGAGTTTGAACCTAGAATTAAATCAGTTAGACAAAAGTAAAGACCCATCCACCTCACTGTTGAGTAACTCATGAGGTTAGAACTTAAAAAATACTTGAATCTAAGATGATATTTCCCATCAAGAATTAAACATGGGTAGCTAACCTTGTGTCTATTAAAAATAAGAATGGGGAGATAATTATTTGTGTGGACTTTAGATATCTTAATAGAGTGTCACTCAAAGATCACTATCCCCTACCCTCAATGGAGGAGATTTTGAAAATGGTTTTAGGTTCTCAACATTTTCTCTTATAAATTGATATTTAGGCTATAATAAAATTTTATTCAGTGAGTATGATCATTTTAAAATAGCCTTCACTACTAAATGGGGGAATTTTTCTTATAGGAAGATGCCCTTTGGTCTATCTAATGTCGATGCCACATTTGAAAGAGCAATGGACATGACTTTCAAAGGTTTGATCAATGAGATGCTATTGGTTTATCTAGATGATATAATAGTGTTTTATAAAGATTCTAATGAACACATGAAACACTTGAGTTAATTTTTTGAAAGATGTAGGCATTATGGAAATCTTTTAATCTAAAAAAGTTTGTTTTTTCTATTCATGAAGGTAAGTTCTTAGGACATATTGTTTCCAAGGATGGTTTGACTATTGATCCTAAGAAGATAGAATCTATTCTAGGCTTATCATTACCCTTTCATAGGAAATTTATTCAAATTTTATTATGCAAGATAAATTTTTTAAGGATGTTCATACTTGGTTTTGCATCTTTAGTGAAACCTATCATAATTATGCTCAGAAAGAACCAAGTATTTTCTTGGACTAAAGGAGGTAAACTAAGTTTTGAAGACATATAGAAAGCAATTTCAAAAGTTACTACTCTTTTTAATCCTAATTTTACTAAATACTTCATGTTATATTCATTTTCCAACATTGATGCTATATCAACCATGTTGATGCAAAATAATGATGAGGGTGTGGAGTATCCAATTGTATGCTTTAGTCAAGGTTTAGAAGATTATGAATTCAAGTATAAATTTATGGATAAATAGGTAATATTTGTTGTAAGGGGAATAAATTTTTTTATACATGTGGTTTTAAATAATAAGATTCATGTTATGGTCTCTTATTGTAGCACCAAAATGTTTCTTTTGAAAAAAGATCTTAGTGAAAAGAGGGTAGGGTGGATCACTAAGGTAATGTAATATGATGTTGATATAAAAATGAAAAAAAATGATAAGGGGTAAAGGACTTTTTGAACATCTAGCTTTATATCTTCATGAGTCAAAGGAAGAGGCTCTAGTCAATCATCATTGTTCCCAATTAGTTGGTTCATTGTCTCCACAAAGTTAGACATAGGATGTGATTAGATTTCTTCAAAATGGTGAGTATCCTAGTAATATTAGTAGATCACAAAGGATATTTTAGATTGAAATATATTCCATTTTATCTTTTGGATGGTGTGATTTTTAGGAGGGAAATCAATGGTGTGATATTGAGATACATTGATAATGATCATTTTGGAGTATTGCTTGAGAAGTTTCATGAAAGGACAATAGGAGGTCATTTCTCTCCAAGAACCACCACAACCAATATTATGAGGGTTTGCTATTATTGGCCCATCCTCTTCAAGCATTTCCATGTTTGGGTGAGAAAGTGTGGACAATGTAGTTTATTTGTGGGAAAATAGAAGCTTTCAGCTCTTCCTTTGAAGCCTATCCAAATTGATCAACCTTTCATGAAATGGGCTCTTGATTTCATTAGCATGATAAATCCCCCATCAAGTGTTGGTCATAAATGGATAATCATAACAGCTAACTATTTTGAAATATGGGTTGAGGATGTAGCATTGAAGGAAGATAATGAAAATGCTATCTTGGAGTTTTATGAGAGCATCATAACAAGGTTTGACACTCCTATTATTTTAGATAATGTTCTTTCTTTTATGGGTGCTAAGATAGTTGATTAGGAAAATAGTAATGACATATTATTGATCACTTCATATAAATATTATCCTCAAGGTAATTAGTTGGCTAAATTTACTAACCAGAATCTAATCAAAATCATCAAGATGACGTGGGAGCATAACCAAAGAGATTGACACATCAAATTGAAGACAACCTTATGGGCTGATAGGATAAATCTCAAAAGGTCACTAGGGAATTCTCATTTTGTTCTTGTCTATGGAAAGGAAGCTAGGTTATCAATCTCTCAAGAGTTGTTTTCCTTATATTTAACAAATCAACTAGAGTTTCTTGAGAACACTCCAATGGACGTGAGATTGACATAATTAATAGAGTTGTAAGAGACTAGAGATAAATCTCATCAAAATATGTATCATCACTAAGTACTAATGAAGAAATATTTTGACAAGAAGGAAAATCTAAGATAATTTCAAGAAAGTGATATAGTATTTAAATGGGATGAAGATAGAGCAAAACTAGGGAGACATACCAAATTTGATACCCTATGGAGTAGAACATATGCCATCACCAAGTGCAGGCAAAGCAACTCTTTTCAATTAGCAAGGATGAATAGAGAAGAGATGCCTATCCCTATGAATGGGATACATTTGAAACCTTGATATTGAGAATTGGATCTATAAATATTATATTAGGTGTGTGTTTTTTTCTTGTTGTGTTGTGTTCCAATAAGCATTCATGAAGCAAATATGTGTTTCTATTTTGTGCCTTATTCTTATTATTTTTTGTCATTATTGTGTGTTGTCAAGAGGTAGTTTATATGTCAAACATATATACTTTTGAATATATAACACATTATAAAGGATTAGGCAATTGGTTATGGAATAACAAGCATACCACCATTGGGAAATTGCCAAGAATGTTGACCATTTTTAGCTCAAGCCAAAATGGACTATAGTCAAAACCTTGTATAGGGGATTTTTATAATGTCATAAGGTATATTGTAGCTCATTTGATTTCATTTCATATGCCATTCTAGATTTGGTAATAGTATATATTAGTATTTATGTCATTTTCTACCTTAGAGGTCTTTTTAGATTCATATATGCAAGTGGTAGGTTTTCATGGTGTTTGAGCAGTTGTAAGAACAAGTCTAGAAAATCCTAGTTTACACTTAGGAAATATTTCAAATTTTGGCTAAGTGTTAGAGTTATTTCAAAAAAATTATTTGAAACAAAATTAAAAGGCATAATTATCTCAAATAAATTATTCCAATTTATTTAGATAAGTGTTGGAATTCCTTCTATAAAATTATCCTGAAGGCAAAAGACTAAAGATAAGTCTTTCAAGAAAATTATCTGAGATAATTTACCTGAGGACATGTTTCTTTCAAAAAAGTATCTAAAAAAATTCCTTATCAAAATGTCTAAGACATTTCCATCAAGTAAAATATCTATAATAATATGGCCAATGAAAATCTCTAATGAAATTAAATGGTTTCAAAGAAATTATTTGTCTAAGCCTTCAAAATTGATCTAAGAAGGATCTCATAATGTTCATAAGCTCATAGATACATGGAATAGATTGATAAAATATTGAAAACTCATCAAGAACTTAAAATATTGAATCAAAATGACTTGGGCATGTCTGATGAATCAGACCATAATTACGACATCATAAAGAACCAGACTAGGAAACATGTTTATGCATTTTGTAAATGAGTTTAAGAAGCCTCCAGTGACCATAAAACCATGCACAATCAATGTCCTTAGTGCCAAGATCATTCTATGTAAGTTTAATATCTCAATGAGTCTTATATCTTGATATTTAAGCCTTAAAATTTCATCTTTCCATGTCTAAGGGGCCAGGCCATCTGACACGTCACATGGAAACAAAGTGGTTAGCTTGTTTGTACATTTTATAAATACACCTCAAAAAACCTCATGAGATAAAAGGATGTATATCCATAGAGCTATTCATGCTAGGAACATGCTATTCAAGTTTCATGTCTATGAAAGCTTTCTAGCTCTTGTTATAGAGTTTTAAAGTTGGTCACATAAAGCAAGATGTTCGTACAAGATTCAAATTCAAGTCTCAGCAAATAGACATTTAGATTTAAATGATCAGTGATAAGAACATGGACATTATGTAAAACACACAGGTCAGCTCAATTAAACTCTTTATAAACACACTTAGAAATCTCCTAGAACTAACAGATCAATTAGGATAATCCTTTTAGCAATAAAAACATCTCTTGAAAATTTGGTGCCTCCATGACCTTTTCATTTATAGATCCAAGCTTTCAAAGTTGGTCAAATAATGTAAGACATTATCACAAACATCAACTTTAAGCATGGAAAAAACCATTAGGGTTTTAAAGTTGAGGGTCATGTGGATGTCAATAATAGTCTGATGGATGTCAATGATGGTATTATATATGTCAAATGATGGTCACACAAATGTCAAATTTAGACCATGATAAATAGATGTTTATTTTCAAATACAAGTAGATCAATGATCAATGTTAAATTATATTGATGATCCAATTGTGTGAGTTTGACTGGAAGGAAAGTAGGCCCAATGAGATCAAAGGATCATATTTATTTGTACATATTGATTCTATAAATGAAGATGAGTCAAAAGGGTTAAGGATCTTGAGAGGCCACCTTGTGGTATAATCATGTAAAGTAGTAGATTGGCAACAAGATCTTAAGATTAACATGTGATTGACAAGTGTCATAAGCATGTTTAAGATGTCAAGATATAAATGGACCATGTTAATTTGTGCATATTGATATGATGATGTGATAGAAGTCAAGAATTTAGCAAGGATATATGAGGCCAATAGGAGCAAATATATTTTGGAGCATTGTGATTAGTCTGAGTCATTTATGATGGGGAAGGTCAAGCCAAGGAGAAATTTCAATTAGAACTAGGGAAAGATTTTCAAAGGGCACATGCCACCATTAAAACTCAATCAAACAACATGAAAAAAACATGGTGATGTAGCCAAGGTGACCAAAAACATAAAGGGATTCTATTAAATCTTAATATGGACCTCTAGTTTGGCATTTTATAGTTTTTAGGGTTCATTCTATGACTGTGTTCACCAATCTTAGAGGGATCCATGTATATGATGAATCCTCAGTTCTTATAATGAGATAATGTGTTTATTTAGACCTAATATGATCAGAAGGGAGATTAGCTTTCCAATATATGGTGGACCTATGAACATGAGGATGAATTTGAGCATGTTTTAAGTTGAATAAGATCTATAATTTCAAAGGATACCATGAAGCCATACATATAGAACCCAATAGTTTCATTTCCAAGACCAACTACATAAAAAGGCCTTTCTCTCCACTTTTACACACCATAAAAAACTAGTTAGGAGTAGTTTAACACCATGACAAAGCTTTAACATATTGATTTTATGGTCGTAACTACATTGATGCTAGAACCCAACTCAGAACAACTTGATCCTACTATTGCAACTATCAGGGAGCATCAACAAGGGAATAATGTAACTCTATAATGGATTGAAGTGACTTGGATCAATTAAAAGGTCTAAATGAGAATAATTTGTATAGGTATTTGTAACTATGGTTCAAATGGAGTTGTGTTCATTTTATTCCTATTTCAGTGCCAAAATCCCTCTCTCTTGCTCTCTTTTTCTATAAATATAACCTTTGAGCTATTGTTAAGCATCCCTTAGGCTGGTATGACTAGAACTAGTATAAACTATATTATACACCTTTTGAAATGATGAATAGATATTTTTTTATTTTTTTACTAATTTGTGCTTAGTGTTTTGGGTTTGTTTGATATGCAAAAGTGGTTGTATCTCCCCTTTATAGGTCCAAGTTCAACCTAAGTGCTGATAAAATTTTATTGCAGGTCATCTAACATGTCTTAATGTTGATGTCTTAGGTATAAAGTGGATTATTTACTATAAGTGTTTTCAATCAAACCTTACCCTCATTTCCCTTCAACATAAGCCCATTAATTTGACCTCTAGATGAAACATTGTTGCTTGGAAACCATTGTAGACATTGCATTAGTTTTATTCATAGTTTATTAGTGTGCTAATGAGTTTAATATTAATAGTGGATATTTGAACATTATATGAATAACATCCTTTAGATTAGGTTCATTTCATGTAACTTATAACTCTTTTCCCCATAAGTAACTAGACAAGTAGGTGTGAACATTTCAAGATACATTCAAGGATCTATCCTTTAAATCTAGAGGCTCATTTCCAATATAGGTACACCCATTTACCTAAAAATGTTCCCATGTTTCCCAAATCTAGAAGAGGCTTCAAAAACCTCTTCTAGGGTGCAAGGTTTGGTGACAATAATAGCATTTTGAAAAACTAATGTACGTAGTATCCATTTTCAAGTTAAATAAAATGTTTGTGATTCTTTATTATTTCTTGTTGATGAAATATAGTGATGTATTTTTAAAATATTGTCAATTAGCTATCTTATTATATAATCACTATTAGTTGTCATTTTGGTCTTAGATCTATATTATAAATACCTTTCTTCATTATTTTATAACATGTTGTTGAATAACTTGTTAGGGTACCCTAGGTTTATAGATTTAACAAGAAAAAGTTTTTGAAGGTCTAGTTTTAGTGTCTATAATATATATTTCAAGGATCATCTGGTATGTCTCATTGGCTTGATTATGCATATTTTCTACATATATTCTAAGGATAATGTCATGAATGCTATAATAAACCCTACTATTTGAGAATCAACAACACATCACCACACCCTTCCTCTTTATAATTAGAAAACTATCCTACCTTGTAAATGATAAAATCCATGTTGCATAGAATATGTGTTATTTGCCTAAAAATGCATAAGATATTACTTATATAACATATAAGCACATCTAATGTTTTAAAGCTTAGCATTGTAATCTTTCATTCTGCCCTGACATTGATAATCCCTTAGGATGGATTTTTTAAGCACTTTTATATTTATCTTTAATACCTCATATATGACTTAGAAGAATTTGTTCATTCCTTGTGACAACCCCTCCTAGGTGGAGTGTGAAAGTTTGGTTGTGCCTTGGTCATATTTGTGTCTCTATGTACCAATAATCCTCATGGAGGTTGAATTATATAATCTCTCCATGTGATCAAGATACCCCTTAGGTCCTCTCACCTTGGTTCAGGCAAATCTAGAAGTAACATGGAGCTGACCATATCATTTATAGGTGCCTCTTAGTCATCTTCTCCATTCAATTCATTCTAGATTCCAAAACCTCCCCAAAATACAATGACATATCATCAATTTTTTCATATTAATTTACCATTTTATTCATATGTGCAAGGCTAAGTGAAAGAGGTGTATAATTGAGAACCAACACTTTACTGACATCATTTCTAGGGAGTTATTGTAGAGAGTTGTGAGTATTTCAAGTTCTAAAGTTTTCTACTTTCTATTTGCTATATTTGGACTATCTTGGCTATCAATGTCACAACACTAACTAGGGATGTGCCAGGGTTTGTGATATTTGATAATTTGACATTTACTAGTTTTATTACAAAGAGATGTTAAAATTACATGTTGAAAGGTGATTTCTCCCCTTTTGAACATATTTTTAAAATTTAAATATCTTTGCCTTCTATCTCATCATTATCTTTAACAATTTTAATTTTAGCATGTATCATAATAGTTTGTAAATTGTCATAATTCTATAAGTTTGATTCTAGTGGAAAATCTAATCTTATAATTTGGTTTCAAGGAACATTTGTGCCTAGTTTGAATACATGCATTAAATTTTAGCTTTGATTATTTTCCTTTTTTAAAATCTGGAAGAATTGAGATCATCTTTCAAAGGTGACTTGTCCAAACAACTTGTCCCACCCCTAAGTTTGCATCAAAGAGAAAGGAGACCATTTTGGAAGCTTATTGAAGAGCATAATACAACTATAAAAGATTAATTAGAATATCAAGATCTTGATAATATTGAACATTTTGTTGAAGTACCCATTGTTGAGGAATATCATAGCTCTCCTAGTAACTCTAACACTTATAGTCCAATTTATTATCCAACTCCTTCTCAACTAATTGAATCCCCTCCGAGGTGTGAACCATAAAGTCCACCTCATTCACCTCCTCACATTCCTTTGCCAGTTGTTCTTGAAACTCCAATTGAACCAATAATGAGGCATAAGGAACCAAATGAAAATAAATGTCTTGCATTCTACATTCCCAGATTTAGGCCTATAAATTTTGATGACATAGAATGTTATCCTACTGAAGTCCCAAATAAATCAAGGAAATGTCTTCCAAACTTTCAAGGGAATAATGCAGTAAATGGTGACAAGAACTTAAGGAATTTTCATAATATCATTGAAGATTATGAGGTTGAGAATGAAGATGTGTGAATTAAATTACTTGTGCACATGCTGAAAGAAGATGCACAATCTTGGTTCATTTTTCTTCCCAGTAGATGCATTGATTCATGAGAAGAATTGAGGAATGCTTTTAGAATTAAATATGGTGATAGAATTGATCCAAGATTACTCTTGGATGAATTTGAAAAGATCAAATAGAACCCCAATGAGTGTGTTTAGGACTTGAATACATGGTTCAATAAAAACTATGATGTATCTACTCAAAAACATTAGGTCCACTGATATAACATGCTTGATAAAGTATTATGATGCCTTTGACATGGAATGTTGCATACTACTTGAGGGATAAGGATCCCATGAACCTATGATTTGTCAATATACAAAATACATAGTCTAAAAATATAGCCAACCTTAAAGAGACTTTTAAATATTTGGCCTCTACTATCAAAAAAATATCATACAAGCTAGCTAGAGATGAGAAGGGGATCCATCATGTGTCTACCAATCAAGAGAGGGATCCAAATCCAAATCAAGCACAAGGAATGCCTAATTTACACCATTGATATAATGATAGAGGGAATAGGACTACATGAGATAAAAAAATAGAAATAAATTAGAACAAAGGGGCTGGGAAAGAAGTGCTTGATCCATTAAATGCCAAGGTGAATTTAGTAGGTTGTGACATTGATATTGATTAGTGTGAAAAGTGCTTCCTTTCACATCTTCTATGTGACACAACTAAACTAATTTATGAAGATGCAAATGAACCTAAGTCTATGTCATTCAATGATGAGATAATGATGTTCAATTATTAGAGTCCCCAAGCAAGATGTCTACCTCCATGGAATTATTGAGTGCTATCATTGTTGATCAGGTTTGGAGTGTAGTAAAAAAGTATGCATCCCAACTTGTGAATTTTATTGTGATGTTAATATGGCATAATTATATGAATTGGCCATTCATGATTTTGAGTTTTTAAGATCAATAATGATTAAGTATGATGGGGGAATTATATCAGTTGAGGATAGGTAGCTACTAATTAATGCAATGGTTTCCCAAGAGAAATAATATTACTTGAGAAGCAGGTAACTCGATTCTTCCCCTTAAGTCATTACCCCTACAAATCCAAGGGTAGGGGATGCAAGTAAGGAAGCTAAGAAAACTATGGTAGTTCCTAATAATTCTAAAATTGTACCCATTTCATAAGTTACTAAGCCTAGAGGTGATCCCATTAAGAATAAATTACCTTTGTTATCTAGTATTCCTAAAAGGGTAAATGATGCTAAGCAAAATCCACCTTTGAAGACTATTTATAAGCATGAAAATTCACCCTAGCCTACTCCATTTCAGACCTTAATTTATTGCATTAAAAATGAAGGTGTTTTTACCCTTCCAATAAATACTCCTCTTCCTCAATATAATATATGTGATATGGCCCAAGTGTTGAGCCAGCTAAAAATCATTGTGCCATTTATTGAATTATTAAGAATACTTGAACATAGGAAGAGGGCATTTTAATACTTGGAATTTAGTGAGAAATCAACTGTAAATGAGATTGATTTACCCCAAAAACCCCTAGAGGAAGATGAATAATTAGAATTAGTTGTTGAATTAGCTTTAAAAGTGTATTTGGGGATTGCCTTGGTAGAAAGTCAACTGAACATGGACCCATTTTATATAACTCTCTTAATGAATGGTCTTATTGTTCACAATTATATGTTTAATTTTGGTGATTATTACAATGTGATGACCTTGGGTGTCCTAAATGAGCTCAAGGTGAAGATTACATTAGCCTTTGGCAAGTGTTATGCCTTGGATTCACGAGAAGTTCTAGTTTTTGGACAAGTTAAGGAGTTGGTAGTTTATTTGGTAGTGCATCTAGGTAAGTATTTGAATATGGATGTGGTAGTTATGGACTACCTACCTAAGGGGGGATGATGCTATCTTAAAAATGGGCTACTATCATGGATGAAAGTGTATAGATGGAATTTTGTTATACCACCATTCTATTGGAGGGTAAGATGGTCAAAATTTATAGAGAGTTGAATATGATGCATGTCATTGAAGATTTGAAGCATGCTCTAAATGAAGTGCTATACATATATTTTGATTTGGGTAAATTTGTGGGAAATATTAACATTGGCCCATTGCTCTTGATATTGAACCTAATAATGAAGGAGTAATTTGGAGGATGTTCTTTGATGGGGCTTGTTCCAATATTGGAAATGGAGTTGGGGTGGTCTTCTATGCCCCTAATGGTAAGTGCTTCAAGTTTTATTTTAAGCTATCCTTTGAGTACACTAATAAACTATTGAGTATGATTAACTTTTACTTGGTGTATGGCTTACCAATGAATATGGAATTAAAAGTCTGATTGTCAAGGGTGATTTTGAGCTAGTGGTTAAGTAAATCTGTAATGCTTATACCACCAAAAATAAAAGGTTGAAACAATATCATAATTTTTTTTGGGATTTACTTGAATTATTTGATGCATTTAATCTTTGTTATCATGATATAAGTTTCAACCAAGAAGATGATATACTTGTATGGTTAGATGCTCAATATAATATTGAAAATATGATAATTATCAATATTAGGTGGAGGTGATTTCTAGGCCTTTAGTCCCATATAATGTTTATCATTGGCATGTGTTTGATGATGATGATCAGATCAAAAGGTTTATAGATTATGAAGTTGAGTTCCATGACTAGTTCATAGAATTGGAATCCATAGTTCAAGTTTTTGATGGAAAGGAAACCTTGTTTGGGTATGACATTATTTAGCTAAAGACAAACATGCTCCATATAGGATTGGTAAGTTTAGAATCATATTTTGATGGAGTGGATAGAATTAAGACTTAGGACTCATTTATTTCAAAGGATGTGACTGAGTGTGATTTATATTCTCATGAAAATCCAAGGAAGGTTTGGTTGGGTACTCACCTAAGTGCATCTGAGAAGCAAGTTTACATGCAAATGCTAAGAAAGTACTAGGATTGTTTAGCATGTTCTTATTCTAAGTTGAAGGCATATAGGAAAGACTTATTCTAAAATGTCATCCCATTATATCCTGATAGAAAGCATTTCAAACAAAAATAGAGACCTATTAACCCCATCTTGGCCACTGAGATTTGGGATGAGTTAAAGAAGCCAAGGGATGGTGGTATCATTTAACCCATCAGGTATTCATCATGGGTTAAAAATTTAGTCCCTATGAGAAATAAAAATGGTGACATCCACTTGTGTGTGGATTTTTTAAATTTGAATAAAGCTTAATTAAAATATACTTATCCCTTACCCAATATGTATAACCTATTGTAAAGTGTTACAAGATCAAAGATGTTGTCCACTATAGATGACTTCTTAGGATATAACTAGGTTATGGTGAAGGAATCTGAGAGACCCAAGATCATAATTACAACACCTTGGGGCACATATGCATATATGTGGATGACTTTTAGGTTAATGAATGTTAGTACAAAATTTTAGTGAGCTATGGATATTGCTTTTGCATGGATGATTAACAAGTCTATAATTGTGTATCAAGATGATATTATTATGTACTCCAAGACTAGATAAGAACATTTGGAGCATCTAGAGAAAATGTTAATTAGATGTAGGGAGTTAGGCATTTCATTGAATCTAAACAAATGCAATTTTAAAGTATAATAGACCAAGTTATTAGGATATATAGTTTCCAAAGATGGTGTCATGATCAACAACAAGAGGTTGGAATCCACTGACAAAGTTCTTATCCCACATTCCAAGAAGGGAATCCAATCCTTGTTTAGATAAATTAATTTTGTAAGGAGGTTTTTGTCCAACTTTGTAGAAATTAATTTGCCTATTACTTCCATGCTAAAGAAGGACCAGACCATAGAGTGGGAGGAAAAGGTTGTGTAAGAATTAAATGACATCAAAGTAGCTTTAAAGTCTACCCTTATTTTGGCTAGCCCTCTTTACACTAAGCCATTTTAGATACTCTCTTTTGTATCATATAATATTATTACTATTGTTCTTTTGTAAAAGAATGAAGATAGTCTTGAGAAATAAATAGATTTCTTTAGCAAAGCTATGAAAGGTGTTGAAATGAATTACACCATCATGGAAAAACAAGCTTTTGCTCTTTTGAAGGTTGTTAAAATGTTAAGGCCTTATATTCTAAATTTAAATATTGTTGCTTATGTCTCACATACCATGGTGAAGGACATCTTGACTTAAACTAAAGTATCCAACAAGAGATACAGATGGGTCAACAAGTTACAAGAGTATGACATGTATATTCAGACCACCAAGTTAGTGTAAGGGATGGGTCTATCCAATCTCATGGCTAAGACCAATTTGCAAGTTGTTGAGGTAAATACTATTATTTTCAATGTTGATGATTCCTTGAGTCAATTTCACATGTCTCCATGGTATAAGGATATTGTCTATTACTTGAAATTTTGTAATTATCCCCCTTACTTAGACAAGAATCAAAGGAAGACTCTTAATCTTGTTTCCCATAAATACCTCTTGATTAAAAATGGACTTACATGAAATAATTTAGATGGGTTTCTCTTGAGATGCATACTATAAGAGTAAACTACTGACCTGATTGAATAATTCCATAGTGGAGTATGTGGTAGCCATTTTACACCTAAAGTTATAGCTCATAAATATTTTGAGTGTTGGTTATTGGTGGCGATCACTATTCAAAGATGTTTCTCAAAAATTTAGAAAATATGGAAAATGCTAGAACTTTTCTAGGAGGATGAAAGCTTCAAGTTCTTTTCCCTTGTAGCCTGTGATGATTGAAGGCCCATCTAGATAATGGGTAATGGATTTAGTTGGATAAATTATTGATTCATCAAGTGTTGGACATAGATGAATAATATTTGAAACTAATTAATTCACTAAATGGGTTTAAATGGTCCCTATAAAGAAGTTTGCACACCAAGTGGTTATGTATTTTTTGTTAAGTTAGACTATTTGTAGATTTGGTGTGCTTGTTAAAGTTATTGTTGATAATGCCATGAGTTTCAAAGCTAATCCTTTAGTGGAATTATGTAAAAAGTATGGGATTGAATTAACCTATGATTCCAATTACAACCCTTATATGAATAGGTAATCAAAATCTAGTAATAAGAACTTATTCAAAATAATTAGATGACCATTGGAAGCAAATAGGAAGTGGGGTGAATAGCTAAAGTTTAATTTGTGGGTTGAAAGGATCACACCTAAGAGAGCTACATGAAAAAGAACTTTTGAGATTATTTATGGAGCTAAATCAATTTTTCCTATGAATTTGCATTTACCAACCTATAGCTCATGCAACAAATAGAAGATGATGAGCAAATAAACCACTATGAGAGTAGGATGAACTAGATAGTCAAGCTTGATGAAATTAGAAGACAAGTTCATGAAAACACCTCAAGCTCAAAGAAAAGTTGAATAAGATATTTGATAGGAAGGTCACTCCAAGAACCTTCCAAGTAGGTGATTTGGTTCTACTTTGGGATAATAGGCATGAGGAGAAAGGTAATCATGGAAAACTTGATGCCTTATAGATGGGTCCCTATTCCATCGACTATCAAATTATGGAACATACTTTCTTCCTAAGAGACTTGGATGGTGAAATAATGGAGTTACAAATCAATGGTAGACATATAAAACACTTCCTTGATTGAGTCTATAAATGTGTACATTATTATATAGTGTATAGTGGTTGTTATTTTGTTGCTTTTTTTCCCCTCTACTTTGGACCTTGATTGTATAATTTCCTTTCATGTTTTTTGTTGTGTGTTCATTTTCATATCCTCCTAATTTATTTTTGTCAATCTATCTTGTTTTATTGAGCCTTCATGAGTGTTACTAATAAATTTCTAAGTGTTGACTCTATGACTTAATGGATTGGCACCTGGTCTTACATTTTGGGGTTATTTACACACCCACAAGGGGTGTAAATCCATAGGTAAGAGCCAATGTTAGTGCCTAAAATTGAACTAAAGTAATTGAGCCCTTGTCAAGTATGAATGCCTATTTTTTATCCCACTTCTTATTTTGAAGTGTTCATCAAAGGTCAAATGTCTTGTTAATTTGATATTTACTAGCCTTTGGTCTATGAAAAGTTGAGTTGAATTCATGTTTGAGCATTTTAAGGTCTTTTGTCCTAATTTCCATAGCTTAGACCCTCTGGTTTAAAATCAAATTTGATAGGAGAAAATTTAAGTAAGAACATTTTAAATATGCCAAGGACTTAGTTTTATTTTTTATACTAAAGCTTGGTCATGTTTATTAGCATGACCAAATCTTAGTCTAAAAATTCATAATGCTTTGCCCCTTTTATATATTGCATCCCTTAGTCCATTTTATTTATTAATATGGTCCAAATAATGCTTGGTCCCTTTGTTATATGTTTAGCATAAAAGTCCTAGGTATTTATTTATATTTAAAAATGCCCTAAAACCTTAGGCTAAGTCCTTTGTACTATTTTATTTATGTTTTGAGCTCTAGGTTGATAATTTTACTTGTCAATTTGAAGCCAATCATGACTAAGCTAGTGGATCGTGATTGAATAGTACATGTTGATGTCGAATAAAATGATCCTACATTACATAATCGAGGCTAAATATTCAATAGATCTCAAGATGAGAATGGATGTGCCAAGTGTAGATATTGTGGGGCATAATTTAAAACTTAGACATATTCTTATTGATCGACGGTATGCAACAAAGCATACCGATCTCAATTGATGGTGTGTAACAAGTAAACATTTCAGTAAAGCCCCAAGATGAGCATAAAGGTGATAAGTGTCATCATATTAGGGACCGTATCATAATTTTGAAAGAATGTGAAGAAAAGGATTGGGCCCTATGGATAGAGATTTATGGTCCACACTTGGTCTATGTAAATGGGATTGATGATGCAAAATGAAGGAGGAATTTTTAATAGAGCTCAAAGCAAACACATAAATGGACTAGTTAGTTTACTAATGAATTTTATAAGTTTGCCTAGAAATCATATCATGGTCAAAGGATCACATAGAATCAATATTATAGATGCCATGAACATCTCTAGAAAATTTGGTGCCTTCATGCTTTTTCTATCTCAAGATGTAAGCCTTTAAAGTTAAACAAGCAGTATGATGGTTACACGAATGTCAAAGTAAAGCTCAATGATTTATCCATTTAGGGATTAAATTTTATGGTTGAATGAACATCAAATATGTTCATGCTTAAATTAAATGATGGGTGTGAAAGTTTAAAATTTAAGACATGACAATAATCCATTAGGGCTTAAATTTGACAGTTACATGAATGTCATTGATAATCATGTGGACATCAAATGATGGGTGCATAAATGTCAATTTTAAGCCATGGTCATTAAAAAAAATACATGGATGAGTAGATGTGACATGGTTATGCCACATAGGCATACACATCATATTCAAGGGTCATATGCAAATAAGTTATTGGATATTTCACCACTGATATTAGGTTGACTAGGCAAAATTACAAATGAGGCATGGTAGCTCCATGGGAAATCTAAGGATTTGAATGTAATTGAAATTTTTTGGTATTAATACTATGTTTTTGAGATGCTAATATGAAGGGGTTTATTTTCATTTAATTGATGAATTTTTGCAAGGGGCATAGTTTTATATATAGGGGGTGCTCTACTCTCCCCTATCTATATATAGAGTTTAGATGGTAGTTAGACTATAGGTAGATCAACCATAGTCCAGTTTGTAGTGGTTTGATCTAGTTTGATCACCCTATATCCCATATAGAATAGAGGGGGGGAACCCTATATATCCATATGGAATGTCCTTATAGATATAACTAACTCCACTCAACTGAGAGGATAGTCAACCATACCATAAAGTCCTTATATCCGTAACATGTCAGTCTCTGTTACTAGCATAGAAATTGAAAAAACAACACTAATTCATATAAATTGAGAAAAATATATGTCTTATACAAGATAGATGAAGTGTTGATGCTTGAGCATTCATCTGATTGTGATACAGTAGGCTAGAGTGGAATAGAATCTACACTACATGGAGATACTTTAGATTAGATAAGCCCCTACCCTACTCTATATAGCTTGCACATATATATAGAGGGGATAGGGGAGAGGGAATAAATAGTCTATATCCCTATTTAAATAGAGTGTGGGTGCCCACCTATATCTAAATTAACTATATGGGATTGGGGGATCCCTATATATCATGATGGTGATCTCTAGATAGTGGTGGGGATTGACTCGATTGATGAACTACACCTAGATAGATAGATAGGGTCAATTGAGTGATTCATCCCATATAGATAGATAGAGGGAGGTTTTGACCTACTTATCTTCATTCATACACCCATATATATCTATTCCTAGATGAACATTGATATGGAGTGGGACCATAAATAGTTGACACTCATGACTATGGATATAGTTCTAGTTAGAGGAATTTTTTTAATATGGAAAAGACATTGTTCAATGCATTAAAATTTAATATGGATTTATTAACCCCTTATGTTATCATTAGAATATTTACCTAAGGGAAATTATTAGAGGAATTATAATTACCAATTAAAACATGGAAATTTTCAAATTGTAAATTTGTGAGAGGGGCTAGTATTTGCTCAAATAGGTTATGCAAATTTTTTTTTGGGATCAACCGTTGTGTGTAGATCTTATCTATATTGCTAAGGTGGTTGTATTTGTACAACCATTAATAAGCTTATTGATCATGTTTATGTCTCCCTTGTCAATAGAGAAAACTCTCTATGCTTTTCCCCTTGGTAGCATTTTGAAAAACTGATGTATGTAGTGTCTCTTTTCAAGTTAATGAAAATGCTTGTGATTCTCTGATGTTTCCTATTTATGAAATGTAGTGATGTGTTTTGAAAATATTTTTGATTGGATATCTTGTTCTATGCTCATTACTAGTTGTCATCTTGGACTTAGATATATATTATAAATCCCTTTCTACATTATTTTAGAATATGTTGTTGAATAAATTGTTAGGGCACCCTAGGTTTATGGATTTGATAGGAATTTTTTTTTTAAGGTCTAGTTTCAATGTATGTTATATATATTTCAAGGATCATCTTGTATGTCTCATTGGATCACTTATGAGTATTTGATACATCTTTTCTAAGGATAATGTCATGAATAATACAATAAACCTTGATATTTGAGAATTAGTACCACACCACCATGTCATTCATCTTTATAATTAAAAAACTATCCTAACCTACAAATGATATGATCCTTGTTGAATATCATATGTGTTACTTTCATAAAAATGCATAAGATCTTGATTTACATCTTGTATTTTAAATCTTAGAATTGCAATCTTTCATTCTATCCTGACATTGATAATCTTTTAGGATGGATGTTGTAAGCACTTTTACATATATCTTTAGTAGTTTGTATGTGACTTAAAAGTGTTTGTGTATTCGTTGGGATAACCCTTACCAGGTAGAGTGTGAAAGTTTGGTTATGCCCTGGTAATATTTGTGTATTTGTGTGCCAATAAACCCTATAGATGTTGAATTGCATAATCTATCCATGTGAGAAAGCTACCCCATAGGTCCTCTCACCTTAGTTTAGGTAGAGCTAGAAGTAGTAGGGCGCTGACCATACCCCTTGTAGGTTCCTCTCAATCATCTTCTCCATTTGATTCATTTTGGATGCCAAACCCTCCACTAGCTACAATGACATATCATTAGGTTTTTCATCTTAGTTTTCCATTTTTTTCACATGTTCAAGGCTGAATGAAAGAGGTGTCCAACTAGGAACCAATAGATTAAAGATCATAGCATGTTAAGTATTGTGTGCATGACCTACAGGTCTTATTTTTAATGTTGTGAAAGAGTTTTTATAGGTTTTCTATTTATGTGTGTTATAATAAGTTAAGAGTGATCCAAAAGGGTGTTTTGGATGTATTCTTGGTGTGTGCAAGTTTGTGAGAGTGTAAAGGGGAAATAAATCAAGTAAGAGAAGTCCATCATCATGTGTAGAAAAAATCAAATGAGAAGTGGAGATCAGATCAAGGTAGTTGGGTTGGTTCTTGGTTTCCTAGGGGGTTAGTTCCTCCTTATGGGATAAGTGTCTCACTAAACTAAGGGATGGGTGTTCCTTGATTAGTTGGTGTTAGTATAAATTTTGATCTTGTTACTATAGGAATATAGTCCATATTATAGGGTTTAGTGGGTTTTATCCCCCAAAAGGATTTCCCATATATATCATGTGTTATCTGTTTGATCTTGCTTGATCTTCCTTATTCATTGAAATGGTTAATTTGTATGCATCATGATTATATGTGTTGATTTGTTAAGATTTGGGAATTGAATTGGAATATCTTACATCACTGATTTACCCCCCTTCTTAGTGATTGTAACTATAATAGATCTCCTTTAGTTTAGTGTTGAAGTCCTCAAAGCCCTTAATGGAGAGCTTGAGTTATTTAATGGTGTTGTCTATCTCTATTGAGGAAACATTAAAAATGAACACATCCATCTTCTCTAATTCATTCTAGAAGGCCTCAAGGTTTGCCTTAGATTTTGAAACTCCTCCATCTAGGATTTATCCTTAATCATAGGCCTTGGTTTGCAAGGTATGAAAGAGTGCTTCCATGATTTGTTCTTGGTCTTTGATTTAAGTGCTCAAGGCATTGACCTTTCCCATTATTTGAATATGCTTTGATTTACTCACAATATATACCTACACCATCATCTCCTCCTTCTCCCCCTTTTCCTTTTTGAGGCACATGTCTGTAACTAAAAATTGGTTGGAAAAGTTATAGAATATTGCATCGACAACATTTGTGACATCTTAAAGTTACACAAATAGGTCTTCCACCTCTTCGATATTTACAACCAGCTCTTATTTTATCATGATACATGGGTCCTCATCTTTTTTTGGCTTTAGTTTTACCCTCAAACTTGGGAGCATCTGATCTACTAACATGCACACCTTATCAACCTTAGAGAAGTTTGAAGTGTCAATGTTGTCCAAGAGGGATGACTTAGCTTCCTCTACACACTCAAATAATTGTTTTAATTTGAATTTCATGGCCTTTAATTCTTATTTTACTTCCAACATGATCTTATTCCACATTATATACCTAACATAATTGATAATGTTATTTCACACTACTTTGGAGGCCATGTATATGAGTTTATTAGCTGCCCTAATTGAGTTCATTGCACATGGGTTTATGAGAAGGAAATCATGCCCTTATATTTATTATGTGCCCAATATGTCCTTCTATGGCACCTCAAAATGAAGCTCATCCATATAACTATCAAAATCAAATGACAACTATTGGTGCATCCTTGTTGTGGTAGCTCTAGGGGGTATGTGATCAAATATATAGTAATCTTTGTTGTGCCATCCCTTCTATGCCTTTTGTCTTAGGCTTATCTCAACACCCTCTTCCTCAATTATATCTAAATCCATTTTTTCTCCTTCCTTTTCATCAGCACTAACGCTCTCTTCAATTCTTCCCTTTGAGGTTCCTTCCTCTTTTTCTAGTAGGGGTTCTTCCTCAGACTTATCCCCTTGGTTCATTTCTTATTTTTCCTTGGTGACAACTTTTCCCTCTTATTTTTTCTAGGTTTATTTATGTCTCTCTATTTTATCTTTCAAGGTACTAATATCACCTTCCTTGTCTCTAGGAACCCCTTCATTACTTGGGCAGGTAAATGGTGTATCTTCTTTTATTGTGCTAGTGGGGGTGTTAGGTGCCTTTGCTTCTCTCTTATCCATTGGTTTCATGCTTGTGGTAACCTTATTCTCTTCCTTTTCTTTCTGAACACTTTCCTCTTGTGACTTATTTTTCTTTGCCTTCCTCTTCTTTTCTAGTGCTAAGGCCTTTTCTTCTTTAACCTTAATTTCCTCAGCCTTAACTCTATAAATATTCTCTTATATCATGCTGGCTACCTTCATATCCTATATTTTTTTTCTAGTGCTAGTACCATCTCTATTTGTACCTCATTGTGGCCCATTTTCTTCCACAAGCTTATCTTCTCCTCCTCAGTTCATGAAGGTTCTATGGAGGGATATTTTAATGGGGCATTAGGTGGATTTATTTCCTCTCTAAGCATGGTGGTAGTGCTACCTTGGAGGGTCTCCTAAAATTCCTTAGCACATGGCTCTTCTTCTACTAATTTTACCTAGACAATGTAAATTTTTGTCTCTACTTCTTCCTCTTCCATCTCTTTACATACCTCTTGTGCTTGCAATTCCTCATGTGTCTCTTGCATTTTCATCTCCACTAAGGTTATTATGGGTATTGTAACTAGCCCCTTGGACTTATTTTTTTCCTCCCTTTTCTTGGGGAAAGCAATCCCTAACATTAAGGTCATGCACTTATTATTTGGTGTAGAGTGAGTGGCTTCATCATTACAGATGATCTTTAATATGATGCACTCCTACATATCCTCAAGTGTCTCCCCTTTTTCTTTTGGGGAAACTTCTAATGTGCTACCATATTAGCTTCCATTCATCACTGATCTGAAGGGAGAGGTCATAATACTTATTAAAACTCATGCCCTTTCTTCTTCGCTTCATCTCATAATATAACATGTGAATGTGCTCAAGGATGACTTCCTTTTAAAGGGGATGGATGTCAGTGCGATCTGATTCATCCTCCTCATCCTTGGTAGATTTTTCTCTTAGGTTCATGTATTGGCATTGTAAATTTTTTCTTTTTGAATCCATGGATTTCATTAGGATGTATAAATACTATGCATTAGGGATTATCCTTAGTGCATCCCTGAAGTACTTGGTGTAAAATGTGTAGGGGAGCTTTAGCTAGCTAGATCAATTTTAATCTATGAGTGACAAGTGTACTATACAAAAGTGTTTCATAATATCAAAAGTCTCTATTCTAAACATGTTATGAGGGTTCTCCTTAGGGATACACCATTCCTCCCTAAATTTTTTGATGTATTAGGTGCACCACCCCATTACTCAATTCTTGTAATTTTGGGAGAAGGTAGGCAGGGGGTAGGTAAAGTTTTGGTACTTTAGCATTGGGGAGTCTTTGTGTGTTGACAAGATCTAAAGTTTTTCCTCACCACCATCAAGTATGTCAATCTCCTTCATCAAAATTATAATTAACATTGACCCCCACCAGAAGGTCTCTCATGTTGTATGACACTCAAGTTCATTCTTTACCATTTTTTATGTAATAAATTTTATTATATGAAATTTTACCCCTATGCTATATGGGAGGTGATACATAGGTAGGTATTGGTGATGTATATCCATAAACTATTGGGGAAAAGTTTTGAGCTCATAAGGTATAAAAATACCCTCATTTATAGGTCCTTAATGTCTTTGACTAGGAACACGAACCCTCTTTTATAGTACCAAAGGAGTTTTGTGACCCTTTCAACTTCAACATCATTCACCATCATCTAATGGATATTTATGATAGAGTCTAGGATCTTGATGATTTAGTAAATAAGGATTAATGATAACCATATGCACCTACCTATAAATTATATGTATTCCTCATGGATGCATGAAAGGAGGAACTACATGAGTTCCTCTGGTTTCCCAAAACATGATAACTCATAGAGTTGAGTTGTACTAGTGGTTACAAGTTTGTCTCAAATGGAGACATAAAATAATGTTATGCTTTCTTTAGTCTTGGCCTTTGTATCAACCACCTAATCTTGCACTAGATATTTCACATTAATTGTAGTATGGCGGTTGTACTCCTTTAGTTAGTAGGTGTGTATGAAAGATTCCCAACTCTCTCCTACCAAGACCTCCATGGGAAATTGCATTCATTGATAGGACATCTTTGTAAGTGGCTCTGAATCAACCTTGACAATACTAACTCCTTATATTTTTTGAGATTTCTTCTTTGCTACATACATTTATTCTATCATCTACACTTGTTTGAGATCTTTTTACACCTAGTGTGAGTTGGAACTTATGCTTTTTTTCCATCCTAAACTAGTTGGTGTTGAAATATAGTCTTTTTAATTTGTTGAAGCCTATAATTTTTATTGGTGCTCCTCAAATTCATAATATATATGACTACAACTTTGTATCTCAAGATTTTCTTACTGAATGGTGGCCTTGGCATCACTCTAGTTTTTTATTGCCTGGTTCTTGCACAATTCATGCCCTACACTTCTCTATGCCAATCTTAAAGGAAATGTAATTCCTCTTTCTATTCAATCATTCACTTCTGGCATTTATGGGTACTTATGCTCTCACTATAGTAGAATTTTCTTGTTTTGGCTCTAGTTTGATGGTTTAACTTTGGTTTATTTCTCTACATTTTAGTTCAAATTAACTTGAGGTTTGTAACCTAAACTAGTCAACCTTTCACTAATTTATACCCCTAATTTAGTTACCTTCTTAATTATAGGTGATTAATGGCATGGAGACACCTAGATTTCTTTGAATTTACTAAAAGCTATGAAATCCAAGAAAATCCTCTACCACATATGCATTCAATGTGGATATTTTTGCCTCCACTATCACCTCAATAAAATTTTCTAATAGTATTTTTGGTGAAGTGAGGTATAGTTTAAATGGTCAATTCCTACCTCACTATGGGTGGATGCCAGCTTATCCTAATGATATTTATCCTTTATTTTGTTTACTTGGTATGAACTTCACCTTCCTTATGTAAACTTGGGTGTAATGCCTCATATGTGCATGATTCAAAATCCATAGTTCCATCTTATTTTCTTGTTGCACTTTCATTTCAAGCATGTTTTCCTATCTTGGTCAATTTTTGTGCACTTTCATCTCTTTGCTTTAGCCTATCATACCCCATACAAATCATAGTGTGCTTATTCTTTCTATATCTTATGAATTTACATCCTGTGTGACTCTATTTGTTAATTGGTACTCATATTTTCAAAGTTTGGCAAGTTACATGCACCTATAAACTTAGGTGTCTAGCCTTAGGCAATTTAGAAAACATATGTGCTCAACTCACCCAAGTGGAATAATGCATAGAAACACTAGAATATTTTTTTTATGGGCCTAAAATCACCACTTATTTATTCTAAAATAATAATAATCATAAAATACAAGGAAATGTTTGGCTTATACCAAACATCATTCAAGTTAACATAACACAAGTAACTTGTGATTAAGAAGTTGTTGTCTAATGGTGTAAGCACCATATTATTGCTTATATAGCTTCAATCCATTTCCATTGAAAATACTAAGGAACATTTCACCTAATAATGTAAACAAATTACATGCACTAATTTATAACATTATATGGATAACATATAAAACCATCCACCTAATTTATAGCTTTCTTAGTGATTGAGGTACTTGGAGTCATAGAGCAAGACTAATGCTCCTTCAGTTAGTACCTTATGATTTATATGCTTGTACATTTATCTATCTATAGGTTCCACCTTGATTGGGAATGCACTTCATTCAAACACTCCATTTCCTCCATCCTTGCACTCAATGATTCTTGGTCATCTAACTAACCAATACATGTAATGCACAATGATGGGACCATGAATTCCATCGATAGAATCACCTCTATGCTAAACACCAATTGAAATGGTGTAGCCTTTTTTAGGTGCTTGGTGATATTCCCATAATAATATGGATACTTGATCATCCTAGTCTTTGTGATTAATGTCATATATCTTAATGAGGCATGTTATTAGTATCTTGTTGAATGCCTCAGTGGTGCCATTTAATTGTGGATGATAAAGGGCGGTCTTATGGTATGCCACCATTTATTCTATTAGTGGAATCTGCATAGTTTCATTTATAAAGTGTGTTCCTATATCACTATTAAAAATAAGAGGGAACCCATAATGACTTATAATATTCTCGCATAAGAACCTTGTATTTGTGGCTAATGTGTAGTTTGTGGTTGGCACTACCTTGGTCCACTTGATGAAATAGTTGATGGTTGCTAAAATATATCTTGCACCTATGTACCTTTCTATATGAGTAATTGGCCCCATGAAATCAATGGCCAATTTTTATAATGGTACCTTAAAAAGAATGGGTATGAGGGTCATCTCATCCTAGTGGTTGGATTTCCCTATGCATTGGTATATAACACATGCCTTGGTGCAGTCTTTTACATCCTAAAATAGACTTGGCCACCACAACCTTGATTGCAATACCTTGCATTCCATTAAATCTCCAACATAATTGCCTCCTACTATTACCTCAAGAATTTCATGTAAAATGGATTCCATTTTATGTTCTAATACACATCGATTCAAGATTTCATTTGAGCCTAGTTTATATAGTTCCTTAATGATAAGATGAAAAGGGGTGGCATGAACTGCAAGCTATTTTTTCTCTTTGGTTGACATTGTTTGGGGCAAAAATTTAGATGTTATAAAAGTGGATATCTCTACCAAGTCCTTAGGGGTATAATATAATTTATAGATTTATACATCTATCATGTCATCCTCAATAGGCATTACTGCATTACTAGAGTCGATATGGGACAAATGGTCTAGGCTCAAGTTCTATTTTCTAGGTTTGACAATAGCTGAGAATTAGAATTCCTAAAATATAAATATCCATGTACAAATTTGTTCATGAAGAATAGGCTTGTTCATGAGGTACTTAAATTTTTCATGGTTTATGAATAAGATTAATGGTGTCACCAACAAGAATTGCCTAAATTTTTTTAGGGTGTAGATCATGGCTAGTGCTTTGTGCTCAGTTGTTGTATAGTTTTACTCTACTTGGGTCAATTTTTCTCTTGTGAAGGAGATGGGGTGATCCATTTTACCTTTGATAGTATATACTATAATGACACCAATTTTAGATCTAAATGAATTGATATGGACTTGAAATGTGGTCATATAGTTATCAAATTGTAGAATAGGCACACTAGCTAGCTTAAATTTTAGAGTTTCAAAGGCATCCTCTTATGTTGTACCCTAATATAATGGGACATCCTTGTGTAGGATCTCCTCTAGTGGCACAAAAATATCTGAATATCTCCTTATGAAATTTATATGATATCTATAATGGCCAATAAAGGTGAGAACATCTCTCTTTATGGAAAGAGTCTGGAGCTGAATGATTATTGCAATCTTTATAGGATTGATGAGTAGACCATATTTACAGATGATGTACCCAAGAAAGGTTCCAAAAGGTTTATTAAAGATGCACTTCTTAAGGTTTATGAATATTTTTAACTATTTCCACCTCTCAAATATGAGGTGTAAGTTATCATAATGGTATTACATGAGCCCATACATAGTCCAATAATCAATGTACACCTGAAAGAACTTATGAATAAAATATTTAAATATGGTGATGACCACTCTGAAGAATATGGATGGTGTATTATTGAGCCCAAATGGAATCATATTATAGGTGAAATAATGAAATTCTATCATAGAGGTTATTTTAGGCCTATCTTCCTCTTCAATTTGGACTTGATGGTATCCTAAAAAACCATTTGTGAAAGTATAGATTTTGTAGCTTGCGATGCCATCCAAGACTTCATCAATAAATGGAGTCAAGAAGGGGTTAGTAATGTAGGTGGAATTTAATAGTTAGTAATCAAAAAAAATGTGGATGCACCCATCCTTATTAATGCTAATAACCACGGGGCTCACCCATTATAACTCTTGCACTGGGTAACTCACTCTTGTGGCTAGCATACTATTAATCTCTATTTTGACATTGGCACAAAGATTGGGGTTCATTATATAGGGGTGATTTTTGATAGGTCACATTCCATACACCAACTTTATGATCATATTTATAAGGGATGGGTGGGTTCCCTTGATGTCTTGATAATCTCATGGGAATAAATCTTGAAACTCCTTCAGGAGATCCATAATTTGTGTCAGCTTTACATCTGACCAATATGTGCCCAGAGTGGCCACCTCTTGTTAGCTCTCCAAGATAATGTATACTTGGGTGGTTTTGAGTAGTGTATGGTAAGGCTAATTTCTCTCTTGATGTGTGTCCTTGACTTGCCTACTCCCTTCAATTATTTTTATGTGGAGATGAGTAGGGCCTTCCTTGTTAGGGGTGTTATCATCCAATTGGCACACGAGATTCCTCTTTCTTATCAAGGACATCCAATTGTGTACTTTTTAGATATCTATATCTTCATCACTTGAGTCACTATTGAGTTATTGTTCATAAAATAAAGTTAGGAGTGATAATCATTTCTCTTAAAACATATCTTTTAAGCACTCAAAGATTACAATGTTCTCAAACACTACCCTTCAAATTACTTATAGTGTCTTAATCAATTCTAGGTTATGTGAGGAAAAGGATGAGGTGTACACAAACTTCTCCTTTAGAACATCCCAATTGGTTATCTCATAGTTCATTTCATTGAAAACATACCAAGCTCATAACCACATCTTTAAGGTTCTATAGAAGGCATGCACCCACAAGTTCCTTGGGGTATTTTCACCACAGTCAATCCATGTTTCTTCACATAAGCGTATGTGTGATATTGGGTAAAAATTGATAGAGTATGGAGAAATGTCTAGGTATTCATTGATTTTTTAGTGTAGATGTCTACTTTTACATCTTGCCAAATTGGTAAGTTAGGCCACTGTGTTTCCCACTAATGAGTAGTAGTGATTCTCAAAATATACACTAGTGAACCCATCATTTCTACCTCCTTGGGGATGCACAACTCAAGTTCACAAATTTATTCTTCCATAAGATTACTCCCCTCATATCTCATGAGTGTGGTAAGCTTACCTTTGATCAAGTGAAACGCTCTCTTCCCCTTATTTCTATTACAAGAGACCCATCTCTTTGAAATATGATCAATCTAGATCCATCCATTCCTTATAGGTTTTGGAACATTTGTGCTCACTAAGTGGCATCTCTGACTAGTCATCTCATAATCTTATTTTACCCATTAGTCATAAGAAATGTTGGTGGTATCTAAGGCTGACTATCTATATTCCCAAGAAATCACTCCTTGGTTATTGGGGTTGATAATCTTGGTGCTTTACATTATGATGTTATATATATGGTTGATCTCATCCTCCATATCAATGCTTTATACATAGGGGGTCCTTGGTCACTTTATAAGGGGATCACTACCCTTTCCTTTCCATTTTCAAAGGTCATATAGTGCATCTTAAATCATAAATCAAAATTATTCATGTAGTACCGTGGAATTACTAAGATCATTGGATAATTATCTTGTTTAACCAACTAAATTACCTTAAATTCAACACAAAAATTTGTGCCTATGATATCTATAATGGCACCTTTTTGAATCTTGATTGGTTGCATCCTAGATTTGTTGGCCATGAAAGGTAGATGAGGGGAAGTGCTCAAGGCTACCCTACCCATATTCTCCCCTATATTTTTTGTCAATATATTAACCTCATTTCCTATGAAAATAAGGAATTCACACACAAACCATCCATCAATGGTGAAATTCACCAGGAGTTCTTGATCATACTCTACATGCTAGGTATGCCTAAATTTTCATGTTATTTCCATGCATGGTGTAACAAGCTCAATTGGATTCTACCCTACATGCTCTAAAAGTAAGTTATTTAATAAAGGAAATATCCCTTTTGTTTATAGGAGGTGAAATATCTTTGTTTTCTCTTTTACATCAGCCTCTTGACCATCTTACTTCTTACAAGAGGCAACAAATTGTGCCTCTAGGTCTTGCACCAGTTGGATCTCTCCTTGTAGGTTTTGAATCACACTCATAGCCTATTGTAATACATATTTTTAGTGTACAGGGTTTGGGTAAGTTGTAAATTTGGGTTTAAACCATGTTATGTACTCAATTCAGCTTGGTTCGCCATATTCCATGTGCAACTCTCATATTGGTGAAACTAGTGATTGAGTGGTAAATCCACTATGAGTAGTTTCATGTACTTTGATTGGCTCTATGTGGGTTGGTTTCACCTATGGAGTAAAATTATCTAATTTAGGATCACACATACTCATTCTTGTGGCCTTGTATATACCAATCCTACCTTATGTTAGTTTTTTATATAAGTTGGGGCATTCCTCAATCTTATGTGTTCTTTGACAATATCCACATGGTGTATGTGTAGGTAAGTCATACTAATAGTAATTGATCAAACCATACTTGTAACATGATCATGATATAAATATTCCTCCACCACATCCTCCACCTTGCCCTCTATCACCTCTTTTCATTCCATAGCCTACATTATATTGACCTTAGCTTTCATTACCTTGATTAGTTTACCCTCTAATTGCTATAGTGGCCTACCATATGTTTCTTTCCATGTTATCATGCATCTCATCAATCACTCAGTATTTATTTATGGTATGAGTGTATGCATCACACAACTAATAATAAATGGTTTTGTTAACTTGACTAGTACATTATAATAAAGGGAAGTTGTAAACATCATGCACCTCATGACAAACCTCAAAGCTTTGAAGTAATGCATACACATTCCTTTGAGGGTATTTATTCCTATTATGGAATTCTATTTCATAATCAATGCACCATAACCTAATTTTAGCATCTTTTAAGGAACTAGAGGTAAGTTTCTAGAGTTAGATGGCTATAGATGCAACCTACACATCCATGAATGGGTTAATTCTAGTGTCGACGCTTTTGAATACCTCAACTTTAAGCATGACTTCAAACACTTTATGAGGGTGTATGAATGTCTTCATGGAAATCAATTTTTTGAATGATACTAACAATCCACAAACAAACCATTATGCATGTTTTAGATAATGGTAAAAGTAGGTTTTGAAGGGACCCCAAAACCCTTTAACAGAATCAAGAAAGATAAAGCATTAACAACCACCAGGAAAAGTAGTCCTGAAACCTACTACAGACCAACATCAAAATTAGGTTTTACAGGGACTTGAAACCACAAACATAGACCAATAAAAGTACTCAAGTTTTACAAGGACCTGAAACCTCAAAGAACATACAACATATGGTAAAGAATGCAAAAAAAAATATATCTTTAGCATTCTACCTTGGCCAATAATGTGGGTTGCCATTACAATAACGACACACAAGCATTTATCTAGACATTAAAATTTTGAAAAATACCTTTAGTTACTCTATCCCTTTGATTTGGAAGAGACACCATCAAATTTAGAAATAATGATAGCCGTAGCCATGTCAAGAAAAAGGTTGTGCTCCACCACACCCTCAAACCCTAAAATCACACTGCCTGCAGCCCTGACATCCTTACACTAGAAGATGCCCCTTATCAAACACCAGAACCGCATTATTCAGCTAGTTCCATCCCCCTCTTTCAGGATCCATGTTTTGTGCCTTGATTATGTTCCACAGCTTTGATAGCCACCTAAATAATATCCCACTGTATTTGTACAAAACTGAGGCATATGATGTTTGACAGGTTCTGAGTGAAGGATATTTCCCCCAGGTCCATTTTCCTATCCATCATCTCCCATAGCCACGCTTCCATAGGGGTGGCCTTCAATAGGAACCCTAAATCAGGTGCCACGGCCCTCAGGCCCTTATTACTTGTTATTATCTATAAACCATTATGCATGTTGGTAAGGGTGAATACCATATAAAATCTTGGAAAGAAGAGTTTTGAATCTAGCATCATCTTGGTGTATGTTCTCTAATAGTCCTTAGTTAATTTAATTTATCATGATGATGATCTATTTTTTAAACTCAAGTTTATCAAATTATTTTAAGAATTCTTCCTTTAAAGTGTCATAATTAACCATAACCTGATTAGGATCAAATTTATTATACCATGTATGGGCATGATCAAGAAGAGCTTTTGTTAATTGGGTTGCCTTGTGCTCAGATTAGCTTATACCTTGAGCACACCATTGTAGTTCACATTTTATCTCATGCTCTATGGCATTCTCTACACCATGATACTCTATAAATTACATGCCTATCTAATAGTAAATTTTCTATGCGGGGGGTACTAGCATCTGAGGTGCTTGCCCAGTCATACTTGTCTAGGTGGTGGTCCTCTAATGCCTCCAACCATTGGGTTAGGAATTGGTCCTATTATTATTGTTGGTGATGATTATGATAAAGGTGATATACTAGTTCTTTGTTGTGTTATGCCACTTCTTATGGAATGTTTCCTAATATACATAGTTAACATTGGCTAAATTGGAATGCTTGTGATTATGTTTTGTGTTGTCAATATAGTGCCCAAACGTTTAGAGGTATCCTCACTCAATTATTCATAAAGAATAACTTGTTCAATCATAAAATTATAGTCTAAGTCTAAAAAATGGTCAAATTTAATGTGGAAAATAGGGTCGATTATCACTCTTCTTTATTCTTGTGGGAGATCCAGTGCATGAGCTAGTGCTTTGGGTTTAAAGGGGTTACATGATTTTGGTGCATCTTTAATGGATAAATTTTGTAGGACTTGGTGAATTCTTCACCCATCAATAGTTGGGTTTGATTTATGGCTTCATTGTTCCTTTATTCACATTGCTACAATTTAATATATCCTTTCCTATGCCCTTCCCACTTGTTATAGGTTCTGTTATCACTTTTAGGTTCTAAATATTTCATCAATGTATGCCTTCTCTTGTTATAAGTCTATCACCTAAGTTCTCAGGTGTTAATCTAATTTTACCCTTCCATTTTACTTCACCTAGACATCCCCTTCTTCCCTTTTTCAATAATCACATGAAAAAGGACTTTAACCTTCCATTCATATAATTTTAAATCCATAATCCATCATTAGTTTATTAAGTTTGATGCTGAATTCTTTCACAAACGTGCCTCTAGGCTCATGAAAGAATTGATGATCTACTTCTTTAGGGTAAAACTATGTAGATACTATAAACTCAAGCATGTAACTATTCAGTGATCCTTTCCACCATTGGTCTATAGCTCTAGTCCAAGTGGCATCAAGGTTCATAAGCTTTTCTAAGCACTCCTTCATCCACTCAAGGCACTATCTATAGCTTTATCTTTTATGGCTTACATAAGTAGCCAATCATCAGTACACATGCTCAGGTAGTTCATAAAATAAGACCTCATACAAATCATCATCCAAGTTATTTTAGACCTACTTCTTCAGCTTTTATTCTTTACAAGATGAATGCTTTAGTACAAATTTGTCTTCTACCTATTGCATCCAACACTCAATGTTCTTGAGGGAGAATCAAAGAATTATTATGTTTCACCATTATGGAAATAAAATTCAACATATGTCTTAAAAACAAAACCAAAATGTTATAGAAAAGTCAGTTGTCAAATCAATTAATCTATTAGATGGTTACCTAGTTGTCCAAGTCAGTTATAGGCTTGTTACAACTAGGTGGAGACATAGACTAATCCTTTGGTGCTTAATATTTGTCACTTGACTATAATATAAGTGATAGGATCTAGGAGCACAATTGATCACCTTGTACAAGCAACTAAATGCGGAATTAAACTAGAATCACAAGTAACTAGATTTTAGAAATAACATAAAATATGAGAGACAATACCTAATTATATTAATACTCTTTTAGAAGGAAATACAACAAAGAAGATGCCACAGTCTTCTTCCTTACACTCATCTAGGGCTCCCACACCACTAGGGCATAAAAAATAAATCTCTTCAAGAGCTCACTCTCTCAACTACGGTCCCAACAATCAACTCAAACACAGAGTTGTTGTTCACCTCCACCAGCCAGTAACAACACTACCAGTCCACCAATCAGTAACAATACTACCAGTCCACCAAGTACTCAAAAGTACTCCAAGTCTAAGTATACACACATACACCAAGTATGTAACATACTCCAAGTAGATCTCACCTGATCTTACTACCTCTTGTGTTGCTGACCTCCCTGATCTTGCACACCTACAAATCAACCTGGTTCTGCACACCTACAAACCTAGATCTTGCACACAGACACACACCTGTAGATTAATTGACCTTAATTACCACATGTAGATCTTCTACTTGATCTTTCACACCTACAGACCAACCTGATCTTACATACCATGAAGAACCCTTGTCCTCTAAACCAACACCCCTGTGGATCGTCTACCAGACCTTTCTCTCTCACAAATCTACTTGATCATACACACTTGGCACTATGAGAAGCTAACCATGCTCTCTTCCCTCTAAAGGAGCTAACCTTGCTCTCTCTATCTAACACCTAGGGAATCCCTACTTTGATCCCTCACACTTTATAATACAGCCCATGAGTCTATTATATAGATCCCATGTAAACAATAATTAGACATCCAATTACAATAATTAGATCCACAGATCCAACAATAAAATTAGCATTTAACATGCAAATAATGGGTTTGTTAACAAACTACTCATGAAATAATAGTTATGGAACTGCACAGGTGACCGACATCGGTCCCTGTCTGGCTAGAGATGACCAACGTCAGCTGATCCTTGACTGATGTCGATTGCTCTGCTCACTAGATATGGCTGACATTGGTTGATCAAATTAATGTCAATTGCTCTGCAACTCAAAAACCTCTCAAAAACCTCCTCCATGTTTGCATCAGTGAAGCTTTTAGCTCTAGAAACTAACAATCTCCCACTTGGAGATAAACAACTGCACTGTACCTGTACCTGTACACCATCTAATTTATTTCCTAGCTTGTATCCCTCTTCAAGCTCAATCTTGAAGACCAACCATCACACAACTTGTGGTCCTCCATATGTCATCCAAGTAACCTACCACATATAAATCTACATACCCATGTAGAGAAGTCCCTGACCCTGCATAGCATGTTAACCTGCTGTTGGTCCCTCTCAGATACCTGAGAATCCACTAAACTACTCTTTTCAGTGCTTCCTTCCTAGATTGGCCACAAACCTATTGATAACTCCAACTACTGGGGAAATATCAGGGAGTACACATGTACTCAACCTCATCATGTGATTGGGGACCCTATTTTGTGAACTATCCATCCATAGGTGTGCTGCCCAGTTTTGCATCCTGCACTACCTTCACACAATCATCCTGTGACAACATCAACTTGTGATCTTCCCTATCTCTAGGATTACTCATGCCAAAGAATTTCACTACTCCCAAATCCTTCATGGCACACCACTGAACTAACCTTACCTTTAACTTAGCAAAACCCTATATGTCTGAACCTGCAATAAGCATACACACAATATACAATAACATGATGATGTTGCAATCATCACCCAACCTGGTAAAGAAACCACAATGGTTACAATGACATTGACTAAAGCCATGTTTTGTCATCCACCTATCAAACCTATACCACCATCCTGCAGCTTTCTCAAGACCATATACCCTAGCCTTCCATCTCACATGTCCATTCCCTCTCTTCTTTAACCAAGGAATCCATTTGTCTCTCAGTGCTTTCATACCGACTGGCAACTCTACCAAATCTCCTGTTTGGTTCTTCTCCAAAGAATTCATGCCATGCTCCCACTATTTCCTGGATCCTACCTACTCTATAGTGAGCAATGAGTATAAAGAAGAAGAATAATGAATTTGAGGCTTACTTACCCTTTTAGTCCTCTATATGGGCATTTGAGACTCCTTGATAGCTTGCTATCTACCCAAAATCTATTCCAGTGACTGATGTCGGTCACCACCCAGTCTACATTTGACCAATGTTGATTCCATATGACTGACCTGATTGCTAACTTAGATTCTCTGACTGACGTTGACATCTACCTACTTGACACCATTGACTTCTTTGGTCTACACATGATTGACATTGGTGCCTACCTGTTTGATGTCAGTTCCCCTAATCGATGTTGGTACCTGTGTTTCCCTGTAGGTGATGACTTTTTACCCACAAGCTTACTTTGAATCAAAACCCTATCTAAACTACCCTGCTCAAAAGTATTCAGCCCCATCTGCTGATCTCTATCCATCATCTCCTTCATGAACACCAAGGCTTTCTAGTTCTTAAGTTTGTCAAATACATCAGACATCTTTTTCCTGTAATAAATCCAATCCTTTCTTGTAGCATCCCACTGCTCACAAAAATCTCAGTCTATGCTCTCTGAAGCTAAAATCTTACCATTTGAATTAATAACATCCATTCCCTTCTCACTCATGTGACCAAGCCTAAAAAGCTACATCTTTGCAATAGAAGTGGAATCAGTAATACAAGTAGATAGATAAAGAGTACCTACTTTCTTACCACAAGCTAATTCAAGTGCATCCTTGGTAACATTCAAAGAATCTGTTGTGAGAGTTATTGTGCATCTCTCATCACCCAACTTTCTTATAGAAATTAGCCACATCTCCAGGATTGCATCCTACATGACCTCCTTTAACACCCATGTGTTGGCCATCTACAATATCAGCCACACTTCCCCTTTGCCAATACTTTAACAAGGCGCACCAACCCCTAAATAAATCTTTCCAAAGTCTCCATGGACCTTAACATGGAAAAATACTCTATTTGGGGCTGCATGGAAAGAGGCAACAAAATCTATAAACCAAGATTCTACTTTATCCAAAGAACATATAAGAACAGCCAGTGCGATAATACTTGCAACACATGCTCCTTTATGCTGATCTTCTACCAACAAACAATTTTTCTTTTCCTACTCTTTCTTTCCATAACTCTATAATTGATCATTCATGCCTTTGAATTCCTCCATTTTTAGTGTACTTTCTTCTACCATTGCTATACTCCCACTCAATCAGAAACCCCTAAGAGTGACTTGTAATCAAACACAAACCTGTTCCCTGTAACCTTAGCTCTGATACCAACTGATAGGATCTAGGAGCACAATTGATCACCTTGTACAACAACTAAACATGGAATTAAACCAGAATCACAAGTAACTAGAATTTAGAAATAACACAAAATATGAGAGACAATACCCAATTGTATTAATACTCTTCTAAAAGGAAATACAATAAAGAAGATGCCACAGTCTTCTTCCTTACACTCCTCTAGGGCTTCCAAACCTCTTAGGCATAAATATTAAATCTCTTCAAGAGCTCACTCTCTCAACTATGGTCCCAATAATCAACTCAAACACAGAGTTGTTGTTCACCTCCACTAGCTAGTAACAATACTACCAGTCCACCAGTCAGTAACAATACTGCCAGTCCACCAAGTACTCAAAAGTACTCCAAGTCTGAGTATACACACATACTCCAAGTACGCAACATACTCCAAGTAGATCTCACCTAATCTTGCTACCTATTGTGTTGTTAACCTCCTTGATCTTGTACACCTACAAATCAACCTGGTTTTACACACCTACAAACCTAGATCTCTCACACACACACACACACCTACAGATCAACCGACCTTACTTACCACATGTAGATCTTCTACCTAATCTTACACACCTATAGACCAACCTGATCTTACATACAATGAAGAACCCTTGTCCTCCAAACTAACACCCCTATGGATCTTCTACCAGACCTTGCTCTCCCACAGATCTACCTGATCATACACACTTGGAACTATGGCACTATGAGGAGCTAACCATGCTCTCTTCCCTCTAAAGGAGCTAACTTTGCTCTCTCTATCTAGCACCCAGGGAATCCCTGCTTTGATCCCTCACACTTTACAATATAGCCCATGAGTCTATTAAATAGATCCCATGCAAACAATAATTAGACATCCAATTACAATAATTAAATCCATAGTTCCAAGACTAAAATTAGCCTTTAACATGCAAACAACCAGTTTGTTAACAAACTATTCATGAACTAACAGTTTTGGAACCACACAGGTGACCGACATCAGTCCCTATGTAGCTGGAGATGATTGACGTCGGCCGATCCCTGACTGATGTCGATTGCCCTACTCACTGGATATGGCCAATGTTGGTTGATCAGACCAACATCAATTGCTCTGCAACTTAGCAACCTCTCAACAACCTCCTCCATGTATGCATCAGTGAAGCTTTTAGCTCCACAACCTAACAATAATCAATTCAAATAAGGCACAAACCTTATGTACTCAATTAAAGCATAGTAGAGAAAGAACCAAGGATCATATTAGGCTAGTTATGCCATGGCATAACTATTCTTCATAGGACTTTGTCATTTACAATAATGGCATTGACAAGTTCATTGTCATAATCCATTCTATGTAGAGTCTAATGGTGTGTAGGTGCAAAGTATATAGGGGGTTGATTCTATAATTTCATGGGCATAAGATTCTAGTTCCCTTAGCTTAGAATCATTCAGTTGCTTGGAGGGTTTAATGGAATACTTTAGATTTAATGGCCATACTTAAGCTCATGCTTTAGGAACATGTATCATCACTTGGCATGGGGTCATTCCTACACTTGGAATATTTATATATAGTGTGTGGATGTCATCATAAACTATAGAGATGCCATGAATGCCCTAAATCAAAGATTGTAACCAAATTTCTTAACATTCATATTGAATTCATAACACTAAAATCATAGTATTCATTATGAATTTCAATAATCAAATCTAAGATATTAAACCCAATAATAGAATGTATTACTTCAACTAATATTCATATAATTAGTGCTCTAATTACATAGTATAATTCATATTATGAAAATAGAGTAAATGCTTATCTAAACTACTAACAACCTAGCATCTCACAAATGAGCTTGAGTAAGACAATTGGATCCTCAAAGGTATCCAAACTAAATCTTAATCTAATGGCATTCTTGACATGATATCCAGAGCTAGTTTTTCATAGCTTCATTACTTTTATTCACATCCCTTGCAAACTAGTTTGAGCTTGGATTTATAGAACTTAGAAGCATCTTCATGCTAGGGTGGAGAGCACACATCAGGTGCTGAGCTAGATCCTTGGTAGACCATTCCTCTAGATCCATCACCTTACACCCTTCATGTTATGGATGCCACATGCTGCTTTCATAAGAAGATGCCCTTAAAAACCTAGTGCTAGATAACTGTGTGTCAACTAGTGCTAAGTCAGTGATGATTCTTCCATTTAGTGTAAAAGATACCAAAATAATTATTATGACAAGTGATTTCCTCACATTGAGCTACTGAGTTGACACAAATTCATACTTAGTCAAAAAAAGGCCCAATAATATCTAACAAAAACTTCAGGCCAAATGTAGTTTTCCTAAGATATGGGATAGAAAAAAATGATGAAAAGAAAACATAATTATGTGATAAAGAAAGAAATGGAATGGTATCATAAAATTATGATAGCATGGGATGTGAGTCTAATAATGATGGGGAAAATAAATGACAAGTGGTTTCTTGTGAATTAGCTAGGGATCCCAAAATCCTTAAGGAAATAAGTGTTTGATGTTTAGGATTTTCTAAATCTATTTCAAATGTTTTTGAAATTTTTGGATCATCTCAACTCAATTAGAGAATGATGAGATATTTAACGGTCTAAGCTTAGAAAAAAATGAGAGCATTCAAAATTGAAATTAATTATAAAACAGTGAGATTGTGGCAAAGGGTGACTAAGCTCACCTCAATGTGAATCTAGCACTACCTAATAGTCCTAGGATGAGAACTCAAGTCACTAGAGTTTTGCCTTAAAGTGGAGGAATCTGGCTTGGTAGCAATAAATTCAAAAATTAGGCATGGTAGATAAATGACATAGTATGACATATGAATGGCAAGGTGGTACTTTAAGGCATGATAAAGGTATTGTTCCTAATTTGTCTATAGGCAATTATAATTATGAAACAACATAGGTCAATGATACTAATTTTACCATAGGTGGTTATAATTAGTAGCATGACAGTGGAAATTTGATTTGCTGAAAGGAAGTTATAATTAGAAACACTTGGTATAAAAAACAAGAAATGAATATTCAACTTCCAAACTAATGTCATACTACTCCAAAACTGGTCACTAATTAGAATATTAAATCAACTACTAAAACTTGATCAAAATTTCCTTGTTGAAAGTGCCCATGGAACCAATTAAATAGAACCAAGGTCCAATGGGTTGAAATAATTTTGGTTGATAGGAATGGCATGGTAGAATGGTATAGGATATAGTAAAAGTAAGAATGTCAAGACTATGGTACAATGGAAATGGGCCTCATAGACAATACTTTAGAACTCTCAAGTGAAGTAACACTTGAGGTGTATAATTTTAATGGGCTTATCAATTTTATCTGAGTTTGGTGTAGTGAGCCTATATGCTCCAAATCCATAATTGGTAACAATGATGAATGGGCCTATACAATTAGGTTTGAACTTGCCCTTGTGCTTCTTAGCCATGGTATTCTATTGGTTTTATTTAAGAATAAGATCACTAAGTTCAAATTCTCTATGTTTGACCTACCGATTATAGTGGCCACAAAGTCAATTTTGGTATGCTTGAAGGTTGTTAAAAACATCCATGCATTTTTCATCCAATAACTCTAGCTCTTATAGGTAAGATAATCAGTAAGTTTCATCATCTAGAACATTTTCATTAAAATGTTAAAGAAGGTAACTCAACCTTAATGAGAAGAATGACCTTAGTGCCATAAAATAGGGAATATGGAGTGGCTCCTATTGGGGTATGCTAATTAGTGTGATATTCCCAAAGGGCACATAATATTTGTAGGTGCCAATCATAACTAGCATCATTGAAAATCCTTTTAAAGATGTTGACAATGGCTTTATTGGATGCTTTGGCCTAGCTGTTACCTTGTGGGTAATAGGTGGTAAAAAAATGTTAAGTAATGTGGTACTCAACACACAAGGATTTGACATCCTTGTTTTGAAAGTGGTCTATAAACTGATTGATGATTAATTGAGAATCACCATAAACCTCAAAATGTTTAATAATCCATTGTATTTCTTGACAAATCCCTATGATAGGTGCTTCATATTTAGCAATGTTATTAGTATAAAGAAAGATGATCCATAATGATTTAGAGATAATATGCTCCTATGGTTTAATAAATAATAGGCTTGCCCCTGATCCATGTGCTATGAATGGTCCATCAAAATATAGCTTCTAGTGATGCTCCTCAAGAGGTGTTTCAATGATGGTCATAATGGACTCGTCTAGGAAATAAAACATTAGAGGTTTTGTATCTACAAGGGGAGCTTCGCTAAGTTGATTTAGAAGAATTTGTCCCTTGATTTCCCTTTGAATGACATATTCTATCTCAAAAATAATTTAGAATTACGATCCATTTGGCCATGTGACCTTGTCAATATATCTTAGAGAGTAGATACTTGAGCAGATCTACTTTTGAAATAATTATAGTATTAATTTTTAACATGTAATGTTGTAGTTTATGAGCTTTGAAGACCATAGATAAACATTATTTTTAATGGGTGTATAATTATGTTCATATGAAACTAATGTATAGCTTAGATATTGCACAACATTTTCTTTTCCATTATCATCATGCTAAGCTAGAATTTCCCCCAGGTCTTTGTTTATGGTAGATAGATACAATAGGAATGGCTTTCTTGGCATAGGTGGAAATAAAATAGGTGGATTTGTAAGATAATACTTTAAATTAAATAAAGTTTTTTGGCATTATTCATCTCAATGAAACCTGATACCCTTCTTTAGTAGGTGTGTAAATAGATGACATTTGTTAGTGAACTAAGATATAAAGCATCTGATAGACCATCTTGCAATGTAAATTATAGAGCTAATTCAAATTAGAAGGTGGTGGCATTTTGGTAATGGTTTGTACTTTGGATAGATTAACTTCAATGCCTTGGTGAGACATGATGAAGCAAAGTAACTTTCCTAAATTAACTCAAAAAACACACTTATTATGATTGAGTCTCTCAAATATTCTTCATAGTGTTGTTAGATGATTGATCCTTGTCTTTGATTTACCAAGTATGTCATTGATGTAGTATTAAATAATGGCATGCATCATATCATGAAATATTATGGTCATGGATAATTGATATGTGACCCCAATATTTTTGAGACCAAATGGTATACCTTGATAACAAATCATTCCCCATGGAGTGGTGAACATTGCTTTATGTTAGTATTCTGGTGGAATCTGGATCTGGTTATATTCTAAGAATCCATCCATGAGTGAAAGCATTTCATACCTAGTTGTGGAGTTAAATATAATGTCAATATTTGGAAAAGGAAAGTCATCCTTGGGGTGACCCTTATTTATATATTTGAAATTAGTGTAGATTCTAATTCTTTCTAGGTTTTTACTAACTAGCATAATATTCAAGATCCACTCTAAATAGTTGATCAATTGAATACATCTCACTTTTCAGAGTTTTTATAAATATTTCTTTACCAATATAACAATGGGAGGATGCATCTTGCATATTTTTTACCTCATAGGTTTTCCATTAGGATGTATAATAAGGTGAGGTCCAAACCTAGCATGTCAAAGTATGCCTAAGAAAATATGTCAACAAATTCCCTCAGAATGGTTATAAATATGTCACATTCCTACTCAATGAATGACATGCCTAATTTGATCCATTTTAGGTCATCAAGAGTCTCGATGTTGAATTATGTAGTGTCATCCACAAGAAGGGTCAAACCATCTTCTTTAATGGTTGGTAATGATTAAAATTGTCCTAAAATGGCAAAGTCCTCTATTTAGACTGGCTCTTCAAGTTCCCCTAGACAATATGAATCAAAATCTCCCAATCGTAAGTATGGCCATGTGATAAACATTGTTAGAAACTGTTGGATGATTTGGTTAAAGACATGTTCTTTAGAACTAAACTCAGACTCATATGCAAGTTAATCATTGGTGGTATCCTGAGCTATGTTTGAGGAAGGGTGAACACCCCTATATAATAGCACCTAAAATAGGTTTTTGCCACTATATTGGCATTTCTCTTTACTTTTTCCTTGGTTTAAAAGTGCCTCAAAGAGGTTTTCACTTTGGGACCTCAATGTTTTATATAATTTTTTCTGGCTAAAGGTGTTTACCTATTATCCAAAAAAGGCTATAGGATCTACTTTGATTGATAACCCCTGTTTGTGTTCTCCCAATAGAGAATTGTCTCATAGGCCTAGAAAATCACAAAAGGCCTCATCATTCTCAAACTCATCTATAGGCATTATGGATGCTTATTGGTCCCAAGCTATAAGTTGAGGGTGGTATAAAGAAAGTAGATTATGGAAAATAATTGGTTTAAGGGTATAGATGGCATAAGTGTCAAATAGATTGGTATTTTTTAGGCCTTCATAAATGTTATGATTAGACTATGTTTTTCTATCAACATTACCATCACTAGTCATAGGCATTGGAACACAAATAAGATATGTGGGGTCACCCCTAGGTGGTTTATATCCAATACCATATGTTCCTTTTTATTGAGTCATAGATATTATCTCAAGTGTTCCTTGATGTTTTAGCCCAAGGCCTCCTCATTTATAAGTGTGCTTCTCCATGATCCTATTAGGAATGGTGTATTTGTCATTTTTATAAAAATTATCTAGTTTGTCTTTATATAACTAGGATTCATAATCTACAAATGGGTCTTTTTTTTGCCAATGGATGATGTGAAAATGATAGGATATAGACTATGCATTTTTCATTTTTCCTTTTATTTACCATTTTATGCAAGGTGGCTTGGATTTAGGTGTTCTATAGGACTTGGGGTTTTGTGGAAGCTTGAAAATGTGGAAGGTATCATGGGTCAAATATTTTCCTCAGTCATTGTCTATGATGGTAAAATGATTGGAAATTTTAGGAAGTGGCATATGGGAAGATAAATCAAGGGTATTTGGTTCAATATAATTGGCCTCTATAAAATAAACAAGAATTTCTTTCCCCTTACCATTTTTTGAATTTAGATCTAGGCCAAAATGATAGTTATAACTTTTGTACTCAGCTTCTAAATGCTTACAATGTTTATAGGGTTTCAAATATCCATGGATGCTGACCTCCATGCTAGAATGAGAGAACTTAAGACATTGGTACGATGTTGAAGGGATTGAACAAATTTCATGTATCCAAGGTTTACCTAAGATAAAATTATATGATAGGTCTAGGTCTAACACATGGCATAATGTATCATGTGTCAAAGACCCAATGATAACTAGAAAGCTAATGGTACCTTATGATTCATGATCTTCATTGTCATAAGCCTTGATAGTGATATTTTTTAGATGGAAATCAACTATTGTATATCTAGGATACTTGATGATATTTATAGACATAATATTTAGGCTTGATTTATAATCTATGAGGACACACCTCACTTTGTGTCATGTTATGAAAACTTTGATGTACAATGGATTGTTATGGAAAGGGTTGAGGGATGACATATCACTTTGGTCAAAGTGTAATTATTTCCATAGGGATATATTTCCAACCAAATCTTAGAATTTATCTAGGCTTATGTCATTTGGAATGTGGGATTGGCCTAGGAATTTCATCAATATGTTCTTGTGGATAGTTGATGTATGTAGTAAATCCAACATGGAAATTTGTGCAGGCATATTTTAAAGTTATTCCACAACATCAAATGTATTTTCCTTTATAGAGGTATATGGTTTGTTCTTATCCAAAATGATTAGTTGGATGGGTGTATTGGCATATGGTTGTGGTCTTGGAGTGGTAATATTTAATCATTGAGTTTTGATTTCATAATTAGGATTAGATATAAGACCATTATTTCTATAAAATGATGGTGGTGAGGGGTTAGATATGATAATTCTCAATTTTTGGTGTACTTATATGTGGTCATAGGGAAATGGTGCTTTATCATTGAAAGGTTCAAAATTAGTAATCCCTACTTGCCGGTATGCTTGTATGCAATCCCAAATTAAGGAAGGATCACTGACACAGGTTGTTTGGTTAGAATTGGTTAGAAATGGTAATGTTTAATTACCAATTGGTCTTGGATTAATGGTAATGGTGAAAATATGACCTCTTGAAATATGGCCTATAAATTTTTTTAGTCATGTGAAACTACATGGTAAGTCTATTGGTTTTTGGCATCATTCTAGCCTTAGTTCCATCTATTTGATTGACATTGTTGTGGTTTCAATTGGTATTATTATTGTTGTCTCAGCTATTGATATTATTTATTCTCATATTATAGCCTTGGTTATTATTGTTTTTGGTTATAATTATGTTGTGGAAAATGGTTTTGATAAATACCTAGGTTCTGATTAGATGTAGATGCTCTATTATCCAATGTTATCTCCCTATTTTCTAGCATATTTTCAAGAAGGTGCTTGATCTACACATTATAGCATAAATTATGCCCATTAAACTAATTTTATTCATATAATTAATTTTATCTATACTAATATGGATAAGGAATGACCTCAAGATAGTGCTTTGGAACTGACCAACTAATCATATTAATAATGGATAACTTATGAAACATAGATTCAATGGGATATCCAGGGTTACTAAAGATGTAATGAGTAGGTAAATTTATCCTTAGATGAGGGGTTTTCAAATTCAAAGGTTATTTTACTTGTTGACATGGTCTAGGTTGTTGTAAAGGCTACACTTTCTGAATGGGTTATTGGTGAGGAGTAATTTGCATTTATGGTGTAGATTGAGCATATGGTGTTTGCATCATTTGGACAAGTCATAACTTGGTTACTTTATTTCTAAAAACATTATTTTTGTAGTTAAATTGATTGAATTTTTCATAATTACTATCTTGGGTGAGTGTCAATGCTTGCATTTGGACTTGGTTAGGATTCTGATTTTGGTCATTTCCTTAGTTTTGGGTTCAATTTTGATTTGACAAGGTAAGTTTGATGATCCCTTTGTTAATAAGGGCCTTTTAAATTAACAAACCTTTGTTGATGATTTTATTAAAATTATGGACACATTGAATCTTTAGATGGTAAGATATCTTACTTTGAAAATTTCTAGTAAATATAGTAGCTAATTATTTATCTAGTAAGCTATGAGTGAAATGGATAGCAAGTACTCTCCATCATTTTAGATAACTTAAAAATATTTCACAAACATTTTATTTATCTTGAGTTGAATATATAAATGAAATCTCATGTTCAATATTGTAAGAGAAATGTTGAATAAACTTATTTGAAAGGTCATCAAAATTAGATATTGAGTTTGTTGAAAATTTTAGGAACCACTCTAAAGTCTATCCTTCTAGATTTTAAGGAAACAAAAGTAGGAGGTATATGTCACTATAAGCCACTAGCTAGAAAACAACAAATAATTATATCAAATGGGCCTTTAGGTATCCTTTACCCTTGTACTTATCAAAATTTGGTGGTTCATACCCTAGAGGAAATGGTATCTATAGATACTCCATGTTGAATGGGTAGGAACACATCATCTAACTTAAAATTCTCTATCTATTTCCCAATTTGGATGGTGACAATTGCATCCTTCATTTTTTGTAGTTCTTATGCCAAAAAACTAGATGTAACATTAGCCTAAGGTGGAGGATGGGTGGTCAAAAGTGGATTGCCTTGAATAGGGTATAGTGGAGGCATGGTTTGTTTTGAAACATTGGCTTGGTCAAGGAATTAACTAGGAATATGAATACATAGATTAGGCTGCATTTATTGAAATTGCACAAATTATGGTGCAATATTTTGGTTTAGATTCAACATATAATGATAGTTTTTAGGGAAATAATGGCTGGGATGGAAGGATGTGGATTTGAGTGAAGTACTGTACCTACTGAGGTTGGGTTGGGACTTACTACTAACTAGTCAATCTTGGCTAAATAAGGGGAACTTATGAAACATGGCCCTATCATTGAATTTATGGCACATTTAGAACAAAAGGCAATTATTACCTAGTTAGTAATTTTTGAATGATAGTATCTCTTAGTTGCATGAACACTTATTTTGAAGTAGATGTTTGTTGGTTATTTGGCATTTTTCACTGACCAATGGACATACATTGTTGATTAGGAAATGTTTGTTAAGGAATGTTAGTCTATGACTGGAGAGGTATACTTGTCATTACTTGATGAGGTGGAATATTAATTTTCCCTTGTTGAGGTAATAGAATGTTTGATATTTGCTACATTGGTAAATTGGACTGTGCCTATTATTATGGAATGTTAATCATCACCTATTATGATGGAGTAATATTCATCATGTTTTGTTGAGTTAAGGCACTAGTTTGATCTTGACTACTTAATCATTGTGATTGTGTGCTTGAAGAAGTAACTAGTTAAGGATTAGAGAGGTAGATTACTTTGGTTGAGAGGTAGAAGTTATTTCCCCCTACTATTTCAAACCACTCATGGCATTTATTAAATTCACTTGTTGTGGATTAGTTATTTGTTAATTTAAACAACTTTGGCCTAGATTAGATAACACTTGCATGTTATCTACTATGTTTTGCACATTCATCTATGTAGAATTAGTAAACACTTATCCAATAGATAAGTAATTAAACATATCTATAACTAAATTTATTTGTGTAAATGGGTCTATACCCAAATTATATTGGGTTGTCAATTTGATTAAGACTCATGTTAAAGGATCTAGCTCGATAAGTGGAACATTTGACATGTCCATGTTATTGAAATTATGTGCTAAGTTTAATTAGGTTTGATATGTTTTTTTCATTTATATAAAGTGTTCCTCTACAAGGCCCTTTACTATGATGAGCATACATGGATCTTCGTATGACATCAACACAAGTTCTTGAGGATTATTATTAGAGGCTTGTTGGTTATAACACATAGTGTAAGGCACTCTAACTAGACTAAGCAAGTTTTCTTTGAGAAGTCTACTAAAAAATTGGACCCTAACTCTATGGCTTTGATTAAGAATTTGTCCTTATTTTCAAGAAAGTAAAGATCAAATAAATAGGGATCATATGTTGATGAAATCATAACATAATATGGTTCTTGTTGGACTTGGTCTACAATTGAAGGTATGCTAGCTAAGTAATCTACTATTTTTTCTTGGTCTTACTCCAAGTATGGATACATGTTAACCAAATAGTAGGCTAGAGGATTTTGGATTTGTTCCCAAAATTGAGAATTTTAAGGTAGATAAGGATCCATGTTAAAAACTACATCATCACCATAGGGGTCTTGAATAAAGTCTTCTTGTGTGACCACATTATCATATCTTGGATTGTATATGGCTCTATTATGAGTATAGTGAGACATATTCAATTAAATGATGAATAACTTAAAATAAGTCTTAGAGTTGTATAAACTCTAAAAACAATGTCTAAATGACAAATGGTTTGCACTTGGTCTAACTTAGTTAAAACATGGAGCTATATCTCCAAAAGGTCTATGATAAAAATTGGTATAAAATATTCTAACATCAAATGTCTTAAATAAAGAGGTCAAGTGGATTAATAAAAATTATAATACCAAACTCTAGGTATAAAGTGTTTTAAACAAGTCTAATCTAACAAAAAAAAAAGTTTCTAGGTTTTTCGAAGAAGTCACAAAACCTAGGATAAAAATAGGCATGTGCTAGGTCTTTTTGAAAAGGCACAAAATCTAGAATTTAAACAAAATAAGGTATGAGATTTAATCTAACAAATAATAAAAACTTTTTCAGAAACTAGGCATTCAGATTTAAACATGAACTTGTTCAATTGGTTTAAGGCATGAAAAAATTAACATATAGAAGATAAGCTATTTGTCCAAAATCTAGGCACAAACAATAGTTTTAAAATTGAAAAAAGAATTAACCTAAGTTACACAACACAAAATAGAAATATCAATAACTAGGCCAAAACTACACAAGGCATAGGTAGAAATCAATCAATGTTTGGATTTGAAATTGGCAAGGATAATTAAAAACTCAACTTAGGAAAACTAGGTTTTTTTTAATAAATAACAAGCTAGACAAAACTTAATGGCATAACTAAACTAGGTAAATATCCAAAAAGCATATATGGATTTGGTTTTTAAATTGGAATTTGGACACAAGGTTAACAAGTCTTTGAAATAATTCAAGAAGTGTATTGATATTATCACACTCTAAAGATATGAAAAATGTTTTGGTTACAAGAATCCAAGGTAAAAATGTTTGAAATTAATTAGGTAGCATAATTATACCCTTCTCAATCAAATGACACACACAAACAATGGTTGATAAAAAGAGTAAAGCACATGGTATAGTGTCAAATGGGTAGCATAAAACCTCCTCAAACAAAGGGGTGATATATAAAATAAGACTCATTATGATTCAGTATGACAAAAAAATAGTTTAGACTCAACCATGAAAGAAAGGATAAAATGATTCAAACACCTAAGTGTAACATCATAAATCCTAAAACTGACAAGGTTGCATAGCAGTATCAAATTCTATCAATATACTAATTTTTAAGAGGATTTTAATTATTAATCCCAAAAATAAAAGTGCATGAAAAGTAGGGTTTTTAGTTCCCCTCTTCTCTCAAGAGTTTTTACTATGACATGGAACTTCAGGCTACTCGTCTTGCATCTATATTATGTCTGTGGTAAGTGGGGTTGTTCTAAACTATCAATTTTTTCACATTTATAGATGGTCCCAAGTGTGGCTAACACAATAGATGCTCATTTCAATTGGATCCATGTCAACTAGCTTGTTGTGAAAAGGTCTTATCCTTTTCAAATCCACTACATCCATCACTTACTCATTTTAGTGTGATGTCTAAGTTGATCATACGTTTGGAGGGTTTTAATCTATAATAAAGGTAGTTTAACCACTTAAACTACCATCCCAATGATTCACCATCTAAATTTATATATCTCATCATGGAGTGAGGTTAAAATGATGCCATGAGATGAACTTTTGGGTCAAAATTTACTTAAATAACCCATGAATAGGTGATGAACTCCCACTCACAAGCCAAAATGTATGAAAAATAAAGACAAGTGAAAAGACTTTATGGTAATTTTGGGGTCACCCAAACCATATAGATTTGGAGGGGGCCTCAGTGACATCATTTGCATGATTTAGACTAAATAAAATAAGGAAAATAATGATAAATTTTTCTCACTCAAGTTCCCTAAAGGGGATGGGGGATAATATATATGCATTGCTCATTTTGATAAAAACAAACAACTTCAACAACCAAGCCTAAAACAAACAAATCTTAGGAGCATGTAGCTAAATGTGAAAGTTAATTTTATGGAAAAAAATTGAGATGTGTTGTGAAATTTTTGGCCCCTTGGCATTCTTTGTTGAAATATTTAAACAAAACAAAAATGATGTAAACAAAAAGATTATTAAAACACCAATTTGAAATGTGAAATTTGCAAGTTAGAAGTGTTTCTAAATGTCTCCTTGTGTCCTTTAGGTCCTACAAAACATGTTAGAGAGTCCTTTTGATTAGAATCAATTCATGGATGAACAAATGACTTCCTAAATCTTACTCTTAGTTTTACACATAGTGCAAAACCACATAACATAGAGCAAAACTACAATTACTTATGCAAAAATGCAACTATCAAAACAATACCACAACTTGTGGGAAAATAGAGCATTGAAATGTAAAATTACCACTCTAATGGCAAAACCACTAAAATAAAGGCAATATAACTAATATGATAATAATGATATTAAAACTTAACACAAAATAGTCAACCTAACCACTAGTGGTTTAGTTTAAAATCTCCAAAGTTTATGCAATATCGTTAATCTTTTGGCAATATAATTGATTTATTGGTGATGTCACAACTTGAGAAGTCATGGTTTTGTGATTCATGGATGTCAAAATCATGATATTTCAATATCACAAAATTCCCTATAGGTAGAAAATAATTATCAGAACAATGATAGGCACAAAACTACAAAAAATATGGCAAAACTGAAATTATGTGAGTAGTGATATTTCTGCAATATCGTGACTCCAAAGATAAAAATCATAATTGTATAGGGAAACCTCTTGAATTATATAAAAATGTCCCTTATCCTCCAATTTTCACCTTTTTTGGTTAGCAAGCTCAAATTTTTACATGAAAACCATTATTAGAATTCTCTTAAAGACCTTAAGAGCAACTTCATAGCGTCTAGGTCCCACTGGGTATGCCAACATGTGAAATAGGATTTTGACATAAAGGGGATGTTAGTATGGTGTTAGTCTCATAAAACCAATGAAATAAACACACTAAGTTCCTAACACATCTATCATAGGCACTAGGGAGATATTAGTCACAAAAACTAAATGAAATCACAACAAAAACATAAAAGACACCAATTCTTTCACCTTCCTTAGGAGATCTAAATTCTTTGTTTAATATCTTGCTTGGCTTGTGCATAAAGAAGTCTTTGAAAATGGATGTTGTTTAGCTCCTTCTTTCCTTTTCACCTTGGCTTGTGATTTGCTTGGCTCAATATTTGGGCATGGTAACCTTACTTGATAAGCATTTAAGCATTATGACACTACATTAAAGAGCTTGTTAAAGATATTGAACATAATAACTTTTCACCAAAATAACTTATAATTTAATAGGTAAGGATTTTTATTTATATGCTTAGGAATTAAATCTCACCCAAGGTGAGTCAAGGTTGAGTTTAGGCTTGGAATGGGTTCAAACTAAACCTAGGTGAGTAAAAACTAACTCCATTAGAATTAATAGTTTTCAAGTAATTGTGATTTTCATTTACTAGGCATGTCTCTAAAATTAGATATTTTGGGATATTTTCAAAGAGCTTGATAAATCATAAAGGCAATGATGAAGGGATAAGATATTTTGAATTTCCTTTTTTAGATACTCATTAAATTCAAATGGATAATTCAACAAGGCATTTAATCTACTTTAGCTTGTTAATTGATTTTGATTGGCCTTTTGTCTCTTTAAATATTTGATTTAAGTGTACAAGTGCTCCCACTGAATAGGTCCATAGGTCAAATTGATAGTTGTGATGTCACAAGGTGATTAGGGATGAATTTGTGAGAGGTTATTATTGTATAAGATATAATACCCAATTAGGGATATATCAACATAAGCTTGATATTTAATGAATGATGCACAATTTTTTTTTGGAAGTTTAGTGATTCCTAAGACTATTTTTCAAAGGATGGTAGGAATTAGTCTGCAGTCTAGTCTAAAGCCAATTGTGGTTAGTTTTAGGTGTTTAATTAGGGTCTAACACTATCTATGGTTTTACTCAAAATAGGAATGAAAAAATATAAATTAAATAGATATAATCATAAATCTATTAAAATTTATAATTCATATTTATCTAACTATATGAGCTCAAGTAACAATGAGAAATGCAACAAACAAAACTAAGATATGTAGTGTAAATATAAGAGGTTATGGAATGATCAAACTTAATTATTTTTTATAAATTTTGAACTTGTAGATTGATTTTTCAAACTGCTTAGACCCTTCCCATAAAATATGATATTCTATAATTATTTTGGGTAAACATGCGTAGGGTTTAGGTTCATCCTAGGAAGACATGGCATACTCAAAATCATGCTTTTTGAGTCTATTATTATGCCATTGACTCTATATTTCACATAGCTCCATAAGTTGATTTTTTTCACTATTGAACTATGTATTTTCTATTCTTATTTTACCTTTTCATCACTATTTTTAAGGTATAATGTGCATAATTGATGTTATTACTCTTTAATCTAGCTAAAAATTACAAAATAAATAGATAGTTATGGATTGAGGAATCCACCAAAGTGATGTTGTAAAGTACATATCCAACACACTTATAATTATACCTCTAATTACTTATAAAACTGTGTAGAATAAAATAACTTGATTAAGGGTTTTGAACTATAATATATTCTAAAATCAAACCCACAGAAAAATTCACAACCATATAGTTTAAGGTTTCACTCTTTTTTTCAACAATTGAGAAGTGGGTTAAATATTTTTCCATACTTCATGACACTTTGGAAACTCAACTTATATTTTTTCATCATTCCAAATATCTCAACTTACACCCTTTATATCAAGTAATGGGAAGATAATAAATATAAACAATAAAACTTGGTTAGGCTCAAATTGATTGATTAAAACATCCTTGAGACAACTATTAATTTTTCATTTCTAGGTCAAGGATCTAGTTAAAAAACCCTAGACTAGGTCTCTTATATACTTCTCATTTTAGACAAGGTTACAATGTTTAATTTCATGAAAGAAATTATGGAATTTCACTAGTAAAAATAGATTCCCTTATTGATCATATTAATCTTCCATTACTTAGGAAAGTGTGTATTAATGTTGATGTTAACTAAATTAATTAAACCACATCAATAGAGGTAAATAAATTATATCCTTTAGTTGTGGTATTTTAATAATATCTAGTTGAATTTACAGTTTTACATGATTACTTGACAATAAAGAAGATCCTTTGCATACTACCATATCACCAATTACACATAGTTTAGATTTTTTATTATTCTTGTTTCAATCCACTTTATCCAAAAATAATTAGAATTAACATTCTAATCCTTTAAAAAAATCCTATTCCTATAAAATTTCATAATTTCATTTTTAATGCTCAAATATCTAAACATTCTCAATTCAAGACTCTTTCAATGTTAATGCACAAACAATTAAAACATAGAATTAATTTAAAGGGTAAAGTAATGTAGCTCCAATCCTACATTAGGAAATCAAGTTTATAACATATTCCAACATGAAAGACATATATTTCATTCATTTTTCAATCTTGATAAGCAAAATAGACTACAAGACAAGGATATCCAACTATCCATCACTTACTTTTTTAATTTATTTCCCCATCATATTTAATGGCATTTTATACACACTGTATACTTTAGTTAGACTGATTCACTAAATAAATATGAATAATTAAATGTTGTGCATGCATGAGTATGGAATAGGGATAAACCATAGGTTCATTTCATCATAATCATACCTACCACAAGTTATCCCATGAACATAATTCTTAAGAATGATTTTTAAGACTTAAGTTTTAATTTAACTATATTAGAAAAATTGAATGACCATACATATATTTGTGACCTATCTATAAAGATCAAAGTGTTAATAATGTATTCACATCAATAGAATTAAATTAGTAAACGCCTCTTTTACACAGGCATAATAAATATTATAATATCTCATGTAATTATATTAACATCATGTTCATGAAAAATATTAGCATCTATGATTCAATAAGGTATACATATAATCATAGAAATTTTCTTGCGAGTATAAAGTAAATAATAGAGAATCAACATATTCAAATAAATTTTATGCATCATCTTAGCAAAAATTAATATATATCCAGTAAAGAGATCCTTCACATACCATCCATTTATAGAACACCAATAAATAACCTCTTAAACTTTATCTTAACTATGATATAAAAACTAATTAGAAATATTGAGTGTTTAAAACTAATAAATCATATCGATAAAACATTTTTTCAATATATTACTTGCATCTCTTTCATCATAAAGAACACATAGATAAATTTTACATATGTATAAAACATTATTTTGAGCTCTAGTCTCTAATACTATTGAGGAAATGTTTCACCCTTTTGTAATCTACCTCTAAGACATGATCATATTATGCATTACAGAATTTAGAGAAATCATTCTTCAAATTACTCATTCTATCATTAGAATAATCAATATTCATAATCATAGAGATAAATAACATCAAATAAAGATTCATCAAAATGTAACATCTTAGTAAAATACTTATCATAGCTAATATCTACATATTTGGCTTATAAATTTGAGTTCTTAAGACTATAGATACTAAAATATGGTTTATGGTAATTGAAAATGAAGATTTAGACACACATTTACCACACATGACATTATTACTCAAAAAAGATCCTAATTCACCATTCACTCACACTTGCATGATATCTTATGATTTGACCCTTCCAATATGTTTTTATGCACCTAAAGGAACTATTAGGAAATCCTATGTATTAATGCTTATATTGATTTTTTATGTAAGTTAAAATAAATCACGTAAAATAGTGTTGACTTTTTATAAGATATATTCATGGATATTACCTCTCCTTGAATGTAGGTACTTCTTATCCTATATATTTATATGTTTGCATATTGAATATGATTGATTGTTTATTATATTTAACCCTTGTTGAATTTACATTTGGTACAAGAGATATCTATGTTATATTAATTAAAAATAATAAAAATCTTGAGAGGTTATTAAGATCAGACCCATGCACTCAATGCAATCCTTCCATAATCATTCTACTATTAAATCCATGCATTATTTTACTTGCCTTATGATATGCATACTAGTCTTTGTCATTATACATTTGTATTAAGTATAACTAAAGCCCTAGGTTGATTTTATTTATGTTATTTTCTTCATTCACATGGTGATTTGGTGTAGTCCTAGCTAAAGTGATTTCATGTAGTTTCATCCATTAAAAGGATATGCACTTTTATATTTCTATCCTTAGCATGTATTTTTCTATGCTTTTGGAATGGATAGCCCACATTTTTCTATATCTCATAATTAATTTAGTTTTGTATAAGTCAAAGCCCATTTAAAATTGATGGATATACTAGTCATAGGTTATTATATGATGTTTTTGATCTTCACTAGTGGAGTGCATTTTTTTTAAAGATATACTACTCGGTCTATGTAGTCCATATGAATATGTGCTACGTATTAATTTATTTTTATTATTTTTTGGTTTATCATATAGTTTTTTTAATTTATTTAGTTGTCTTTATAAAAATACAAATTCTTAGTCTAAGGCATGTATAGAGTCCAAGTTAATATATTTTAAGTGGTGTGATTTTTGAATATAGAGTTTTTAGCCTTATCATGTATAAAACTATAAGTTTGTTTTATTTCCATATTTTGATTCAAACATATCCTATAAGTTTGGATCAATATTATATTTATAAATGTTAAAAGTGTTATTATGAGTTATTATAGCTGAGTCATTTTAAATCTCATTAAAAAATTCATTTTTGGTTGAAATTGATGTCTTGGTTGTTTGTGTTTAACAATGAACATACCATTGGAAAATTTTAATGTTTTCAATTTCCACACTTGGAAAGTTAAGATCCATATGTAGTTACCACATAGAAATTTATGGAGAATAGTAAATGGTAATGAGAAATCACTAGCAAATCCTAGTAAGATATTAAAATGACAAAGTCAAGATGATAAAGCCAAATTCATTATTGTCCTTGCTCTATCAAACTCTATATTGTACTATGTGGATTTGGAAACATCATCCACAAAAAAATGTGAAAATGTGAATAAAACATTTGGTGCTAAATCACTTATTTGAAAATTTTATTTAAAATTATAATTATTTAAACTCAAACTGGATGATGGAGTTTCAATATCAAGTCATATCAATGAGATGATATCTCTCATGAGACAAATAGCAAAAGTTAAATCTCCTATTGATGATGATGATGCAAAATATATATTATTGAATAGTTTACATCCCAAATATAGTATTTATGTTTTTTAATCTTGGATAGATGCCTTCCTAGTGGAAGATATGATTTTAGCTCTCCTAGCTAAAGAAAAAGGAACTAAAGAATATACAAAATAGGAAACTGCATTGTATGTGAAAAATAATCATAAAAATTTCTCTAAAATCAATGAATAAAATGAGTGTTTTTACTATAAGAAAAAGGGACACACATCTAAGTACTACAAAAATTAAGCTAATGATGTTCTAAAAGGAAAAATAAAAATAGATGAAGCTAATATGATCACAGAAGAGGAATTATATTTTGAAGATGAACCATTGCATGAAAATAATGGTTAGAAATTTGAATACTATATATAACAAATAAAATTATTTTTTGGAGGTTGGATTTAATGGAGGTTGGAGTATTTTCATAATCTTCTCATCAGTCACAAGATATGGGATCATGCCATGATGTTGTGACATGTTTTTAGTAGCGTATTTGCTTTATGTTGTATTGTGTTTCATTTTTAGTGTTCCTATTTTGTAGTATGTTGTTGGTTTGATGAATATACCCTTTTAAAAAAATTTGGAAAAGCTTAATGTTCTTAAAAAACTCACTTTTGGGGAGTAGGACATGATTTCAAGATAAACATAGAGTAGATGGTTATCCAACTAGTTTTGAGCTTGTGAATCTTATAAATTCAAAATTTGGACACATAATGAGGAAGAGAATGTCCCACAAAAACACAAAGAGGAAGGGATTAGTTATTCATAATTTATCTCATATATATGCCTTCATGAGGGTAAAGAGATAACTTATGGATTTATATCTAGTTAAAGAAATGCTTTTAGGATGTAGTTTAAATTTTTGAGAATGTAATCTTCCCTATATCTGAACTAATGGGGGAATGTTAGGGAATCCTATGTATTAGTTATTATATTTATTTTTTATGTAAGTTACAACAACTCATGTAAAATAATGTTGAGATGTTATAGGATATATTCATGGAGATTATCTCTCCTTGTATGTAGGTATAACCTATCCTATATATTTATATGTTTGCATATTGAATATAATTTATTATTTATTGTATTTAACCCTTGTTTAATTTACAAAAATTAGGTTTGGTTTCAAACATACTAAATATCATGTATAGACACATCTAGATTTTTAGTTTAGTTCTATTGCACATATGTTTGTTCCACCAAATTCATTCAATGTCACCAGTTAATACTAACCTTATCTTATTATTAATGATTTAATTCAAGTAACCACTATTTTTAAAAATCAAATCTCTCCTTAGTGTGGTCCAATTTTCCTGTTGTGTTAGTGGTGTGACAAATTATCCAATTGGATGCATATATAAATAATCAATATCTCATTTAAAATGGGGCCTAATAGTTATTTAGAATACATCTATACACTATTTCACATTGATAAAATTAATCTTATTGATCCAAAAATGTGAATTTATCACTAGGATCAGTAACAAGACAAGTTTGAATTACTCTAAATCTAAGTCCACTTAAACACTATTATGTATCAAATGTAAATAATTAGCTACATACATATAGTGAAGGACAATAATTTCATAATCACACTAGATGGGAGAACTATGTGTGGATTCATTTACCTCCTTAGAATATTAGATACATAGGAAATAATTAATCATAAAATGAGGGTGATTAATGTCAACTCATCCCATTACACTTTTCCCAAATTTTTTAGGTTTTAATCCCTCATAAGCATACATATGGTTTCAAGGTAAAGGATATTACTTTATAGTGTTACTTGCATCATTAACCATTACAATTATGAATACAAATCAAGTAGATACATGAATAAGTGACTATATAGTCACTATTAAACATTTATTCACATGTCAATACTTATTAGTGTGTGTCAATATCAATCAGTGATAATAACCCAATCTAATGGAATTGACCCTATGCAGACATATCATTAGTTATAGAACTAAATGAATCATAGGCCTAATTAATCTTAATTTTCACTTATATAATTAATCCATAGTCGAATATTCACTTAAAAAATATAAATGCTCATTTTATGGTGTACTTACTATATTTACCATATTCTAATTTTAAAATTAATATAATTAGTCTCAATATTTAACATTCATATGCATGCTTGATTGTTACATCTTAATTTTTTAATTACATTTCATGTTTATATCTAAAAAATATTAAATAAATCACCTAAATCCAAATTAAGGTAAAATATATTTGGTGAACCTATATACATATTTTTTTATTAAGCATAAAAGGGGGAATTTTTTGAACTAGGGTCCCCAAACCCTAGCAAAAGATCAAGTACAAAAGATACAAAAGGAAAACCCAACCCATAAGAGGAGAAAAAAAGCATAGATAAAAATAGTTACATCATAGCTTCAAAATAACCTAGAAGCTACCTAATAACTAAATTACTCCAGACTCCTAGATACATCTTCTCAACATGCCTTCATTTTGTTAAGATTTCATATCTATCTACATCAATAAGTTTTCATAGTCTATATTATGTTTGACACTAATTCTTTGGCACTTTTTTCCCTTAAAATTTCCAATATAGATGGCATCAAATAAATCTCTAAGGTGAGCCCTAAGGTTTTCCATGTTTTGAATACCTTCATTTATTTTAGCCTTGTTATAATTAACCAGGAAACTTATTTTGTTCTATAGATTCTCATTGGCATACTCAAGTAAATTAACTCTAAATCTCAATCTCTAAATCTAGATGTATTCCTCTCTCTCTTCCAAGGTTTTAGATGACTTATCATTATCTTTTTAAAGTAAATTCATCTTACTCTTTAGGATAATCATTTCTCGCATGAACCACTTCATAATATATTTTTGTAGGTCAAGTTATTCAACCATTTTATCTACATTTTCCTTTCCTTTAAGGGACTCGACGAGATGATTAAAATAATAATTTTTTGGGAGTCGATGAGCTGAACCTATATACATATTAAATAGTGTAAAATCCTAGGTTTCCCTTAGGTTTTCATCCTTCCAAGGTTATATTTTTTGTCCTAGGATTTCAAATCTCATTTATGATTTCCATATAAAAAATATGTTTTCACAATTTTTTTCATAAGGATTCATTATATAATTTTTGATTTATGTATATAAATAATCTCTTCACCTTCATCACTATCCTTTGCTTAGGGTTTTCCTATGATGATGTTATTCATTAATTAGATGAATTTTGAATGTAAAAGGATCTATTTTTCAAAAATACTATTTTTTTCACTAGTCATATTGAGTGGATGAAAAACCCTTTTTTGTTTTCCAATATAATAGATAGATTTTTGAGAATTTGAATTTTACAATGTTTAATAAGATTGGTCTACATGATGAACCATGTACCTATTTTGATATTAATTTTTGGGTTTAATTTATTTACTGATTCTTATTGATTTTTTTACTAAAAAAATTCCTAATAGTTTTCTATAAATTATTAATTGTTTATTCCCTCCATGTTTCTTTACTTATTCAAATTATTTATGTTGAGGTCAACATACCCCCATTTATGAAAAATAGGGACCCTTATGAATTAATTTTAACCTTCACACTAAAATCTTGATAATCTACACTTTATTAGAATTTGAAGATCATCCATACCTAGTGAAATTAGCCCATTTGTTCATGGTTTTATTTTAAACTTGCCTGTTACTAATAGTTAATCCTCATGTCTTAAGTTTTAGGTTTCAAGGAGTTTATTATAGATCATCCTTAAAATTTATAGATTAACCATATTCAAACTTTTACTAGTCTTGAATTTATGGTAGCTCATAGTTGGATTCATGTGATGAAACCCTCATTCAAAAAGCCCCTTTGATTTGAATTCAAATTTTTGTGGGAATAGATTTGGAAAGAATATTTTGAATTAACTTTGGAATTAAGCCTAAATTTTATGCTAAGGCTTGGTCATGTTTTTCAATGCAACCAAACCTTAACCTAAAAATCATGCTTGGTGCCCTTTTATTTCTCCCTTACATTCCCTATGTTTTTAACATGGTCTAATGTTTACATTTGTAGGGTCTTTTATCTTATCATGGTCCCATTTGACATATTATTTGCCTAAAGTCTTAACCATAAGGCCCCATTTTTATTTATCAACAAGAATGAGACCTTAGTCTTAAAAATTTAGCCTAAGTTCCTACATTAACCTACATCTTAACTTAAGCATCTCACTTCTTTGCAAATCCAATAACTCTCATTTCATCATGAAGAAAGATATGATATAATTTAGAAATATTGATGAACTTAAAAGCCTTGATCCATTGACTAATGTCATGCATCTGCTTAGATCATGATCAACAGTCTACAATTACTTATATAAGGATGAATAGATGGAGAGAATCTGACACTTAAAATTTAAAATCTTAGGATCCCTATAGATTTTCCACATGGCACTCCCGTATTTGAGATCAATAACATAGGGTCCCATGCATTAAAATTTGGACTTAAGTTTTTATCCTAAGGTTCATTATATTTTTTAAATGCAATGAAAACTTAGGCTAAAACCTTAGGTTAAAACCATAATATTTAAAGGGACTTATTTTATTATGCTTATAAACTTAGGCTTTTTTCGTAGTTTATTTTTTATGACATGATCCCAGGTTTACTTGATCTCTTTTATGATTATAGGAACCAATGACATACATCTGCTTAGATCAGGATCAACGGTCTATGCTTAGGTGGAATTGAAGATCGAATGAAGCATATTAAATATAAGATATATGGACCAAAAGGACTTCATGAGATTAAATTTGACATTATTAAAACCATCATATGATGCCTATGAATCCATCATTGATGTCTAAAAGGCCTTCAACTTTAAGCTCATCAAGCCCAATGATTCATGAACTTAAATTTGATGTCTTCATGACCATCATTTGATGCCTACAAAGTCATCATTAACATCCATGAGACCATCAAATTTAATCTCATTAATTATTTTTCTTAGACATAAGGATATTATTTTAAATGTTTTTAAAATCTTATTGATTGCATCACAAATCAATAGGACTGCTTGAAAGATATTCAAACACTTAGGATCTTTGAACTTCAAATGATAAAATGATATCATGACCTAAACATTTGTAGACATAGAATTTATCTAAGTTTATTTCTTAAGGTTCTAATTATGTTTATTTAAAATAAATAAACCTTATGCTAGAGACTTATATTAAGTCTTATTTTAAAAGGTCCTTGTGACATAAAACTTAGCTTAAAAATGCTTTTAACCTAAGGTTTCATCATTTTTGTTAATATGATAAAACCCTAGATTAGAACCTAATAGTTAGACCACATATTATTTGGGCCCCTTTTTTGGTGCATCCTAAGACTTAGCTTAAATATTATAACCTAAAGTTTACATCATTATTATTAACACAAAATAAAATTAAGCCTAGGTCCCTTCCTATGTCTCGATAATAATTAAAGTTCATACTCTTTCAAGATCAATGGCTCTTTCTTCATCATAGAGGATGATCAGATAGATAAAAAATGTCAGATAATATTAAATCAAACCTCAAGGGACCACATGATCAACATGTGTCAAGCATGCATTCATTACATAGAATACAAAGCCCATAAAGCCTGTGAAGGCACTAAGTGGCACAACCATGGGGCCTGACATAAAGCAACTAATAAATCTCAAGCCTTGGGATAATGATCAATGATCCACATTGATCTTTGAGAAAATATATAATGAAGTAAAGGAAAGGATAATTTTCAAAAGACAATGGCTATTTCTTTAAGGCATTTATGAAAAATGTCATGAAAATTGCCAAATAGGTGCCACACAAGCACAAAATGACAAAATTAAATATTTTACATGATAAAAATGGAAAAGGTAAAAATGCATGGTTTTTAATAAAATATAAGACATGAATTAGCCTAAGTCCAAATTTCCATTACCATTAAAGCTTTAAAAAATCCCTAACATCCATAAAAACTCTAATTCAAACTCAAATTGATCACAATAAAACCAAGAAGAGTTTAATTAAAATCTGAGTGAGAATGAGTTGACCCAAAGATTACTTACAATACATTGGTGAATAATTTTAAAGTCTCAAATCCATATAAACTCATAAAAATCAAAAAAGTGATGAGACCAAATTGTATTTAACTTTAGACAATGAGGGAAGAGTTTTCAAGGATACAGGCCTAGATACTATAGCATTAAACACTAGGAATAGGAATTGGTCTAAACATTTTTAGACCATTGAGGAGATGAAAGATCTTACAAGAGAAGAATAGAAGAATGAAACAATCCTATAAATATACAATGACCTAGTCTCCATCTAGATGACTAGCCTCTAATATGTTATTGCAAAGCCTAAGGTATTACACTGCATCAATGTCCTTGATCCTCTTTTCAAGGATTATAAAATTGAGTAAGATTGGATAGTTCATGAGCGTAGTTTTAAGAAAATAGCATATATTTGCCCCTTTGATTTTGAAATCAACTATAAACTATGTAAGCCTGAGATGTACTTGCAAACCATTAAAGAGTGGATTGGAAAGCATAATTTAAACATAATCCTTTCCCCATGGCTACTCATTAGAACCCAAGTAATCTAAGACCCCACAGGGAAAATATTAATTATCCAATTTAGGTAAGGTATTAAGATAATTATGACCTTATTAACTAAGTTATTTATATCCCCCTATACCACACATATTGATAAATTTTGGGTTCCCTATGCTTACTTCATGATAGAGAAGGGACTCACTCTCCCATTGGGTGAGGTGCTTAATATCTATTTGAAATCATAGTTCACAACCATACAAAGGAAAACCAAAAACTATTTATAGATTATTTCCTATCTACTTGATGCCCTATTGGCCACCACCAAGATCCCAAACATTAAGAATTGGTCACCTAATGGGAGACCTACTATCTCCAATCATTATTCTAAGCTTCACATATTCAAATATAGACACAACATGAATTTCATTTGTGATTGTGTTTATCTAGCTCTAGTGGAGGCCATCAAAAGAATACCCATGAGTAGGGTTAATCCCCTAGTTTAGTAATGTGTGGAGTTAATAGGGGATATATAATTCTACCCAGATTGCATAGTAATAAGGATAAAAGGGACTTTGACATATCCCTACAGGTTACCCATATATGTGCCTACCAAACTAGTAGAACAAGAAGTTTCATACCAGATTATTCATGGTATAGATAGATTTTATAAGGAGAAAATGAAGGGACTCCTCCATTCCTTTCCTTTTACAATCAATAGAATTGAGTTGGAAAATTGGGAACATGTAAATGTTATTGTTAGACACAATGACTCATTCACCCTGCAAAAAGATGAATTGAGGCAATGAGACCCTAATGAGAGTCTCACTAAACATCTAAATTCCAAAACCATAAGCAAAGCCTATGAACATTATTCTAGTGTCCATGACCCACTATACATCAATGCCTCTAGTTTCCTAGAGGTATTATCTAGGTTGAAGAGGAATAATATTAAGTTAGAGCCCACATTAGCTAGGGGATATGACAAGCCACTAGGTGAGATATGGAAAATGGGACCATTACAATATCAATTTTTGCCTAAGAAATCCTCTAGGACCCCTCTAAAATAGCCTCAAACATAAGCTACAATAGGAACTAGAAAAGATAAACTAGAAGAGAGACCTTTGTGAAGGAGGATCATCTTTAGTCCCACCTGAAAGGCTAGAGTCTTCAATAGAGTTCATAGATATGATTGCATTAGAACCTAGTGATAAAGTAGAGGATTACTTCAAGGTACTTAATAAAGCATATGGATCAAATGAAGAATAAGAATAAAATGAGGAACCCCAAGCTCAGGCTAAAGAAGTAGAACAAGATAGATGGAAGGAAGTTGCTTTGGACGTAGTTCTTGTAGCACCCCACAAAAGGAAAACTAAGTTGGCATTTGTCCTAGTTGGGGAAAAGAAGCCTAGATTAGCCTTCATTCACCCCATGAGTGAGGTAAACTTTTTTAGTGATGAATACCCCATTCATGGGCCAATTATCCATGAATGGTTCATTTATGGGAAGATGCAAAAGATTCCCAATTTATCCCACTCATGGGCCATAACCCAAATAGTCCACATTAATGTGCATGATGAGATCAAGCCATAAATATTGGAATTGATGAAATAAGAAGAAGAGAGAATAATAATTTACATAACAAGATCAATTAACACACAAATGGAAACTCCAAGAGCCTTAAACAACACATAGGTAGAGACTCCTCAGCCTCCAAGGATCAAAAAGTAATCAGTTAGTGTGCAGTTCAATACAAAAATGGTATGATTGGAAAGGGTCACCACTAAGAAGACCATGGTTAGAGGTGAAGAATTCACATTTTATAAGGTTGAACCATTTTTTGGTTTAACTTCCATTGGAGGTCAAAATCTTGGTGAACATCTTATTCATGAGGAAGACATAGAAGGACTAGCTGATTCTCATTCAACTTAGCTCAAAGTACGTATCAGAGGCCTAAAGTATAGGATATAAAACCTAGAGAAATAAAAAGAGAATCTAGAGACATAGATTATATTGTCAATCCTAGAGGCAATGATAAATATGTTTGAAGCATATTTCTATGACATGTTTGACTCCTCGAAGTCTATGAAGCTAAGGTAGAGTGCATTGACCCATTAAGGTGAAATAGCCAAGGGTTTATTAACTGAATGATATAGGTCAAAGGATAAAATAAGGAATTTTATCAACATAATAATTAAGGGTAGGATTATTGGCTTAAAAAACATTATCTTAGCCCACTTGAACATAATATTAGGGATAGTTGGTATAAAATCAGAAGTTTGAGTACTTGGTCAAAGAGCTTAGAGAGACTCTTGAGAAATGATGAGGAGATAATAAATAAAATCAAATAACTCCTTGGCACCATGCTGACCAACCCCATAAAGTATAGCTCCTTAGGCATCATTGATGATGGTGAGTTTAAGCATAGATTCACTCTGGTAATGTAATAAGTAAGGACCAAAATTCAAGGCTAATCTTGAAGTGACAAAAACCAAGTCATGGGCATGATCTTTAATACTAAAGAAAAGATTGCTAAAGATAGGAGCATCAAGGAGGCCATATTAAGGAATAATAAGGGTTTGAATGACTTTATTGACTGAGAAGATGATTGTCTCTTAAATCTAGCTATCAATTTGGAGCTAGTTAGTGAACAACATCAAAGAGCCATGGAGATTCTTCAAGAATAGTATGGGAGCCCTCTAACTTAGGACCCACCAGATAATTGATGATATTTCATTATATGTAAAAGATTTATACTATTTAAACATGGAATATTCTTTTGTAAAGGCATATGCTAATTTTTTAGCATATTTTCCTATAGGTCAATCCATTTTGGAAAGCTAAATGTATTCTAGAACTGTGAAGAAGGATAGTTTTCCTTATCTCTGTACATGTGTAATCTTATGACTGATCGGTATACTACATGAGTCTCATATAAAAGGAATTATTACCATTTTATAAAGAGAGGGAGTTTTGAGTTAAAACTTGTATACTTTTGAGAAATTAATATAAGCAAGGAATACTAAAAAATTTGTCTAAATTTGTTTGTATCAATTGTTACATGGTTTATCTCTCAATTACTTGTTTTAAGCCTTGAATTTGAATGGTTTTATATGAATTCTAAATGTGCATCTTTGATACAGGGTTGTTGCTTTGTGTTGATGCTAGATTATTTGAATTTTCTTAAACTTTTTTTCATTTTATTTTCTCTACATTAGGATGTGTAAATTCTATTTGAATGCACCAGTAAACCTTTAAGGCAAAGGTATTTCATACTTGTATTCTTTCATGTTTTCCTCTGATATTTCTAGTGTATGATAGGATTTAAGAATCGGCTACTTTGCATTATATACTAGTTAAATTCATGTTCATTTGAAATTAAATCCTTGTCATGATGTTTGAGGAAAATATAAGCAATCACATATTTTATTTCTACCTTACCCTTCCTTTCGCTTCTTTTTTGACAAAATCACTCTAGTTTAAGCTTCACTATAAATATTCATTTAGATTAATCTTTAGTTTAGATTTTGATCATAAATTCACTAAGAATAGATAAATATATCTTGTATTTCACTTATATTAAGGACCATAGTGGCTCCCAACCACCAATCAATATAAATTTGTGGAACAGTTTAATTTTCTTTGCCTTTATTTCACCATAGGTAACTAGATTATTAAAACATGCTACTCATGCTCTAAATTCCCAAAATTCTAAAATGATAAGTTATATTTAAACACTAAGATCACATATGATACACATAGATGCATCAATAGGATGAGCTCAACTGGCACTAAAAGGAGGGCCTCTTAGTGAATTTGATGCATCTTTGTTAGTCTTAGTATGTTTTAATCAAAAGTTGGTGTTATCTTTACACATTTTCATAAAAGCATAAAGATAATTTATTTTTATTATATTTGACCCATATTTATGCTTCCTTTAGATAAAAATCAAATTTATTTGAGGTTATATGCTTAAGTCTGGTAAAAATAGCTTAAGATCTAAGAATACATGGTATTTGAGGTTATAATAGCTTGTTTTGATCAAATATTAGTATATCTTTTACAGATATGAGTTTATTTGAGCTTGGAATTGTAAATATTAACCATATTTATGTAATTGGACACATATTTTAACTAAATTAGTTAAATTCGGTACCCTTTATTATTTTCTACATGTATCTTTGAAAAATTAGCTTAATGTGCAAATCTTAGTCCCATTCTTTGTAAAAGGTTAGTTTGACACATCGTATCTCAAACAAGATCCAATATTCTCAAGTTAGAACTACCAAAAATTTGGATAAGATCACACTATGAGACAAGGGAGCCTCTTCTTGAGTTAGAAGTCCATGGGAGATCCAGATGGGACAAAGGTAGATGCAGGTATTCAAAGTCTACCAAATTTACCACTCTAAGGTAATCCTATGTTTAGCCTTCATCAAGGTATGGCTTAGTTAGGAAGATATCATATCAATGTAAAAGGTGAAATTCATGACCTTCCTCATAATCTTAAAAAGTATTTGCCAATTTTTAGCCCTAGTGGTATTATAACAGTAGAAGAAAATGTTAAATCATTTAAATCTACATTGAGATTGTTAAATGTAACTCATAAAGATGTAGCATGTAGGTTTTTCCCTTTTAAATTTAAATATGTTGCCTATGAGTGGTTTTAAAACCCACTTGATGATTGTATCACTACTTGGGATGAATTCAATAACATCTTCATTGACCAATTTGGAAAAATAATCATCCCTTGTGTCTTGTATCAATAATTTACCACCCTAAAAAGAGATACCAATGAACTTATAAGAGATTTCAATGCTAGGTTATAAAATATGTACAATAGAACCATTGAGCCTTATAAAATTGATCAGACATTAGCCTTAGAAATATAAAAATATGCTCTTGATCCCATGACCTCAGTATTCATAAAAAAGGCTATAGGTCCAATGAACACACTAGATTTAACTTATGTTGAGGATGTGATCATTAATGACCAAATAGAACATTAAGGATATATGGCATAATCTATTCCCAATGTCAACCCACAAATTCCTACCTTGAATGTCTTCCCTAATAATAACTATAATGTGACTATTTTCAACCATCTCCCAAATATAAACTAATTACCTTTAAGACATGATGCTCCTAACTACAATTTTGGAATCTTGAATCACCCTGCTAATAATGGATTTAATGCAACTGATTAAAGGAACTTAGTACCATCTACTAGTGCTAATAGAAACCAAGTTCATAATTCAAAATCCCCCAAAAGTGAAAAATATTCCAATCTAAAAATGTTCCAAAAACTAAGCACTAACTTCCTTCAGCTGCAAAAACAAGTTAATAATACTAGGGAAAATTCTATTAAAAACTTCACTTTCCAAAGGTTCAATAGACCCAAAATAGGTTTAATAATTATAGTTTCCACAATAATAAGAATAGTTAACCATCTTATAAAAATAATATTATGTATATTAATCTTATTGATACTACTTTGCGTGATTATTGTAGAGTCCATTATACTACTAAACATGGTGAAATTGATTGCATTTAGTTCTATAAATATTTTGAAGCATTTGAAGAAGATTTGGACACTTTTGAGGTAGTGCCTAATAAATATAGTGGTGAAATTACTTTAGGATCCAAGCCTACTGACTAGATCTTCATGGTAGAAACATTTGATTGCCCATTCCAAGAAGACAACAAGCTTGATGATCTTACTAAAGAAGTTCATGCCTTCTATCAGTTCTTGAAGAACACATATCCTCTAAGTAATAGAGAATAGAGGCCACATTTGACTAATTCTACTCCTAAAAGCAACTTAATTACTCCTCTAAATACCACTTTAGATAATTATCTAGAGCCTCCAAAGGGAAGTACTTCTAAACCTAGCACTGATACTTTCAATTCTTCCAATAAGACTAGTTATAATATTGTAGAGGACATGAAGAAAATTAAATATAATATTACCTTGCATGAAATGACACAAATTATATAACAAAGAGATATATTTCTAGAATCCTTATCCAAAAAATCCAAAAAAATGTCCAAGACTAATAATGTAAATGTAGCTATGTATAAAGCTAAAATAGATTCCCCACCCTTCTTACTTACAGTGAAAATGTTTGGTAAAAAATTGCATAACTATTTGTTGGATTTTAGTTCCTCTATAAATATCATGCCTATAGGTGTTTTTAAACAACTTGGTTTGACCCCCATTAATTTTGATAGGGTTATCACCCAATTAGATAAGTCTAGGGTCAAGATGGTTGGAGAATTGTTAAATTTTCACATGCAATTGGCTTATGAACTAAGGGTCCAACAATTTATAGATATCCAAGTAGTAGATATACCTAATGAATATGGATTAATTTTAAGTAGAAAATGGATAAAGGATTTAAATGGATATATGTCCATAGACTGTTCACACCTATGACTTCTTTAGAAGGGAGTTCCCAACTAGATTAGGGTTGAAAGGGAGCCAAGAATGAAATATATGATTACTAAAAATAATTTTGTCAATAAAAGGGTCAACATAATTTATTCTTATTTAGGATCTTTCACCCTAAAAACTACCAAGGTGTGTGATCCTAAACCTTCTAGTGTTGTGCCTAGGTTATGGAAGCTATATTTTTATGGGGTTAGGTGTAAAGCTGGATCTAGAGTAGGCATTATTCTAACAAACCTTATTGGTAATAAATATCATGCTTCTGATAGACTCTAGTTTCCTTTCACCAATAACCTTACAAAATATGACGCTCTCATATTAGGCTTATAATTTTCCATCAAAAACAAATTTAGATTTTGGGATTTAGTGGAATCTTTTGATGCCTTCAATATTATTTCTATCCCTAGGGAATAATATAGAGTTTCTGATGAGTTGGCATCTACTATAACTAATCTCTTGCCCAACTAAGATTTACCAAACTTTAGTATTGAGCTAACACCTTGTCCTTCTATCTAAGACAATGTGAACCATTTATAGGTCTTTAGTGATGACCAATAAATCCTGAGCTTTATGACTATTTCAAGAGAATTTGAGGCTCATATCATTGATGAGGTTGATGAAAATGCATTTAGAGAAGGCAAATTTGATGGTAAAGTCATTCAATTGAATGAAAACAAAATCCCCAAGGGGATTATTACTTTGTAAAGGTTGTTTGATCAAGATATACTAGCTAAAGATTCTAAGGTTCCCAAAGTAAGTGGAAAATACTACAATATAGTTGATCTTGGGCCTCAAAATCAACCTCAGCTAGTTAACATTTGAAAAACTTGTACTAGTGCTAAAAATAAGAAATCCGAAGAGCTATTGACAAAGTATAAAGATGTCATAGATTGGTCTTATGATGACTTGAATATATTTGACCTAAGAGTCCACAGCCATAGTATACCTCTAAAGTAAAATTAAAAACCCTTTAAGCAAAAATAAAGGCATGTTATTCTTGTTTTATAACCCATGATTTTCAAAGAAGTTAAGAGGTTTTTAGATGCCATAATTGTATTTCCTATTAGGCACTCTACATGTATGGCCAATTTAGCTCCACTCAGAAATAAGAATGGTGAAATTAGACTATGTATTGACTTTATAAATCTTAATAAAGCATATCAAAGGGATAATTATCCTCTTCCCTCTCTTGACTAGGTAATACAAATTATTTTAGGTTTAGCCATGATGTCCTTTCTTAATGTTTTTTTAGTATACAATCAGGGGTTAGTAGACAAGGAAGATATAATGAAGATAACTTTCACAACTAAGTGGGGTACCTTTTCATATAAAATAATGCCTTTTGGATTGATAAATGTAGGAGCTAATTTTCAAAGGACCATAAACCATGTCTTCCAAGGCTTAATTGGTAAGTGTATCATAATTTACATGGGTGATCTAACTATTTTCTCTAAGAATAGTGTTGGGTGAATATTTTGTCACCAGCTAACTGATAGGAAAAATAGATTTTTTCAACCACAACATAAGGAGATTGATCGGCTAAATGTGCAGGTTTACCACATCAAAAGGGGACAAATCTCTCCTCTCATCAAGGGAAGGTTCTCTATAACTATGAGGTGCTATATACTATATATATAAGCTAAAAATAACACTCAGTAGTAGGACAACACCATCCATCTCTCTTTTTTTAGAGATGATGTTCACAGATCAAAGGAGAAATCTTGGTGAAATGATAGAAGGCACTTCTCTTCTTTCAAAAGTGGTTTGTAACAAACAACATGAATTATTTCTGGTAGGTAATTGATAAGTAATAGGACACATAAAAACACAGTAGGATGAAGTGTAGCACAAAGTCTCCACCTCAACTACCAAAGAGTGAAATATGAAGGACAATGGGGGCACAAAGTATTCCCAAAATCCTTTACACAAATAAACTGAAAACACACACACTAAAGACAATTGTGGCAACTCAAAGTCTTCACACAGTTGGCTTCAAGACACCTTCCTAATTACTTCCACTAGTTCTACTTATTTAATTAAATAGACAAGAATGCATTAAGGAAATAGAAATAAGAAAAATTTCCTCAACAATAAAAGCTATTCCAACACAAAGTCTAAAAGGTCACTTGATTTATCATTCAAATAAAGAAATATGATTAACAATCTAAGCTCAAAGTCTCAAGAAATGCCTTTCAATTTGGGTAGAGTTTTGCTTCTAATAACCAAAATTTCTCTATTGCATAAAATAAGAGATTAAAATATATAGCATCCAAGAAAGACTTGGCACTTTGTTTCATGGAAAGGCCCATGCTGCATTTAATGCCTTGAATGCATTATCAGTTCTATCAAGGGGACATGCTAGAACAGGGCATCGGCCTTAACTGTGGCATGTCAATTCATCTCAAAAAGTCTTCTCCTTAGTATGGGTCATCTAGTCTATTTTTAGATATGTATGTGGCTGTCCACTCACTTTTATTCAAAGGGAGAAAAATAGGCTGCACCTTTGAATGTCTATGCTCTGATGTCTACTTGGTGGACTATTCCACCTACTGGAATAACTCCCCTGTAGATATTTTAGTATCCCTTGTAGCTTTTTGAGCTCTCAAGCTATCTTCTTACCTTTAACAAGCTCTTTCAACTCTTTCTTCAGTTGTTCACTAAGTTTTGTCTTCAGGTTTTGTGCCATATTTAAAAATAAATGAGCATTTTGTTACCCTAAATTTGACATACACAGAGATGTCATTGGTCACTTGGTCACTTGAACCACGTTGAACCTTAAACCTTTTAACTTTGAAATTTCATTAGTTCAATGGTTTAATGTTTCGAGTAGTCCCTTGGTTCAATCACTTCTTTGGTTCAATCACTTCCTTAGTTCAATCACTTCCTTGGTTCAATCACTTCCTTGGTTCAATTGCTTCCTTGGTTCAGTCGCTTTCTTTCCTCTTTAGTTTAACCATCTCTTTGAACTTTCTCTAGAATCTTCCACTTCTTTTATTTGCTTGAAGCTCCCTTTCAAACTTTGAAATTCCTTGAAGATTTGAACCTTTAAACTTTGAACCATTTTGGTTCAAGGTTTAACGGTTCATTCTCTTTCTCAAAATATTTTGTTCCTTCGAACCTTTTGGATCCTTTTCTTTTTTGTTGAACTCGTTGAACCTTTGAAATTTGAACTCTTGTGGTTCAAGGTTTAATGGTTCAATGGTTCAATCTTTGTTCTTCAAATCCTTTATTCTTCTAAGTCTCTTAAACTTTATTAAACTCATTGAACCTTAAACCTTTGAACCATAATGGTTCAAGGTTCAACGGTTCAACAGTTTAATCTTTCTTCTTTGAAGTCTTCTTTTGTTTAAGTCTTTTGATCTTATTGAACTCATTAAATCTTTGAACTCATTAAACCATTTTGGTTCAAGGTTCAACAATTCAATAGTTCAACCTTTACTCTTTGAAGCCTTCTTTTCTTTAAGTCCTTTAAAGCCGTTGAACTTTTCAAAGCGATTGAACTTTGAACCTTTGAAGCACTTAACTCTTTAAGTCTACCAATGTTGTTGAACCTTTGAACCCATTAAACCTTTGAACCTTTGGAGGTGAGGTTTAATGGTTCAATAGTTTAATCTTTTGTTTGAAGCCCATTGATAAGTCTTTTGATTGAACTTCGACGTTGAACTAGCCTTGAAATGCTTAAGTGTTAGAAACTTATTTCTTTGTGAGAGCTTGTCTATTGAAGTTGTTGAACTTGTTGAACTTGCGAGTCCCTTAGCTAAAAAATATTGAATAATTGGAGCTCTCAAAACAATTTTTGAGAAGGGAAAGAGAGAATTTTGGCCTACAAGACCAAAATAGTCGATATGTTGTCCCCAAAAATGAGTGATAGAATTTGGGAACAACAACTAGCTCTAGTTGGGGAACTTCCATTGATTGTAAAAACAATCAGAGGGAGTAGAATATAGAATATCTAGTGCCTTTAAGTATGCCATTGGGATACGGAGTCATGCTACCTGAAAATAAAGGTGCCAAAAAGAAATGAAAATGAAAAAGGCACCAAATATAACTAAAGATTATACAAATATACATATGTACAACTATTGTCCCCTGATACTTCAAGAATTGAAGTGCTTCAGATGCTACCCATTATGAGGTAGAGAAAAGGGTGTGCCATCTTGATACTTTAGCAAGAAACTATTTTAACCATTAAGCCGATGAATAGAAAACATGCCTCTCCATAAGGAATCAAATTTCCCATGCATTCTCTTTGGTTCTCTTCTCTTGTCCCATAACAGAACTTGATCTCCAATCTAGAAATCATACGTTTTTGATTTTTGGTCAAAGAGCTTCTTCACTAGACTTTGATGCATAGTAATTTGGTCCACTACCATAGTTTGTTGTTCATCCAGCTCAGTTAAGCACATGATCCTCTTATCGATGAATATTTCATATGTCTAATCTTTGACCACCTTTGCCAATTTTAATGCTATTAATTCTAGGGTGATTGGTATCTCTACATTGAGACCATATAGAAGTTGGAAAGGTGACATAGCTATTGCCCTCTTGGGCATAATTTTCTCTGCCCATAAAGCATCAAATAATGCTTTATGCCATGTTCATTGGTTATCATCTACCAGCTTCTTGATGATGGTCACCAGGTTCTTGTTGCTTAATTCTGTTTGGTAATTCCCTTATGGAAAATAATCAAAAGAATAGGAGAGGGTAATCCCATGATAAAATAAAAATTGAGTAATCTCATGGGAAGAGAAATAGGTTGCATTGTCTCTCACAATCTTGGTTGGGACCCCAAACCTAGAAATGATGTTCTCCTTAAGGGAATTACATACTACTTCTGAAGTAGCATGCTTGGCTAGAATAGCTTCCACCCATTTGGTGAAGTAATCTATGGCTGTGAGGACATTCTCATGTCCAACACTTGAAGATGGGTTCACATCACCAATGAAATCAATTCCCCATTACTGAAATGGCTCTTTTATTACCACTAGTTTAAGAGGCAAAGCAGCTAACTTGGGTCTTCCAATGAACTATTGGCATAATTCACATCTTCATACCTATTTGTATGCATCTTAAAATAGAGTAGGCTAATAATACCTGGCTCATAGAATCTTATGGGTAGTTATAGGTACATATAAATTTCCTCCATAGGCCAGATTATGGAAGGACTCCAAAAGTTAGTTTTGTTGCTCTTTATCCACATAGCGAAGGAGCACCCCATTGAGGTTCCTATTATATAGGCCACTGTCCCATAAGACAAAATTGGTAGCTTTTAACTTAACAATCCTCTTTTCTTTATGAGACAGGTGAGCAAGACACTCACCATAGGTAAGGAAATGAGCAATATTCTAATACCACTCATTCATGGTGGAGACAAAAAGGACTGTTGGCATGTCTTCAATTTCTACTTCTTCATGCCCTATTTCTTTTGGTATGTTGTCAAAAATCAATTGGTAGACACCCCTTCCCTGCACAAGCTTCATTAGTTTGATAACAAGATCAAACTCCTAGATTTTAGCAATCCAATTGCCCCTTTTGGTTTCAAACTCCTACTGAGTTAATATGGATGACTGTGGTATTAGGAACTAGGGCAATAGTGTGTGAATTTAGGATGTAAAAATGAAAGTGATTTACTACCTTTACCACTACATAAGCATGCTTCTCCAGATTTGAATATTTCATTTCATGAGCTTTGAGAGGACAGCTCATGAAGGATATGGGAGATTCCACACCTTATTTGTTTTGTTGAACTAGAATTGCTGAAAGTGTGTGCTCAAAAGCATAACCATATATTATGAAATATTTGGTATAATCTAGACAAACCAGAATTGGGGCATGGGCAATAGCCATCTTGATGTCTCAAAATGCCAATTTCCTTCTTCAGTCTAGTTGAAAGTGGCCTTTCCCTTCATCATGTTCACAATATGGTGAGTCTTCTCTGTGAACTTAGGGATGAACCTTCGTAAAAAATTCACTTTTTTGAAGAAAGAGTGAATTGCAGTCTTACTTGTGGGAAAAGTAAGCTCTTGGATAGATTTGACTCTTTCTAAGTCAATCTTTATGCCTTCTTGGGATACAATGTGTTTGAAAAGTTTCCCTTCTATTACCCCAAAAATAGACTTCTTGGGATTTAGAGAAATGCCATTCTGGTGACATCATTCTAGCACTTGTTGCAAATGGTGTACATGATCAAGATGATGTTTGGAAAAGACTATTAAATCATCAAGGTACACCATAATGAACTTACTCATTTCATCTTTGAAAGCAAGGTCCATTTCTCTCTGAAAAGTGGTGCCAACATTTATCAAGCCAAATGGCATTCTTTAATACATAAAAGTGCCCCAAGGCATGGTGAAGGCAGTCTTATGCTGGTCTACTTCACCAACTTCAACTTGATTGTATCTTGAAAAGATGTCTAACATTGATAACATCTCTGAATTGATCACCATCTAAAGGACTTGATCCATGATGGGTAGAGGGTAGTTATCTTTTAGGGATGATTGATTTAAATTTTTGAATTCCATGTATAGGTAAATTTTGCCATTCTTTTTTCTAATAGGTACTATGTTTACAATCCATGTGGAATGATGAATTGAGAAAATTATCCTAGTGTTCAACATTTTTTGTATTTCAAATAGAATAGTACCTGATATCTTCAAATTATACTATCGATATTTCTACTTGTAAGGCACCGAATCACTCTTGAGAGGAATTTTGTGGCAAATTTCTTCAGGCCTGAGCGACTTCAAATCATCATAGGAGTACACCAAAATGTCTATGTAATGGCAAAGTAGGTCAAAAAATTTGAGTTTATCCTCCAGAGTGCAGCACTTCCCAATGTTCACCATCTTGGGCTTTTCCTTGGTACCCAAATTTATTTGTTCAAACTTCTGGGAAGAGCTTCAATCCATTTGTTTCTATTTGATGAACCTGTCATGCTTGTCAAATAGTTTCTCAAGGGAAACTAGTCCTTTTGGGATCTTATTCCCTTTTAGCTATAGGAATTCTTCACCTACTTTTGAACTTGTTTCAGGGGCTGATTCACGTTTTTGAGGCTCACTACCTTCAAAGTGAAGCTGTTCAAAGCTACCTTTTTGTTCTAAAAAGGTGATGATTTGGTTGTCTCCATTAAACACTTGCCAATGATGGCCATTGAAAGGCACACTTGGTTAAAATATCAGTTTGATAGTGTACCTATCTCCCTTAAAATTTTAGTGAGGAACCAAAAGAGTTAAAGAAATAGCTAATGCATCAGCTTGATCATTGAATTCTCTAGGCACTACAAAGATACTGAAAGCATCAAATCTTTCAATTTGATCCCAAACCAGATTGTAGTAATGGCACAATCTCTCATTTTTAGTTTGGTACAAGTTCTTAACCTGGAAAACCACTAGCTCAATATCTCCTTTGGTGTGAAGGAGTCTGATGCCCCTATCTTTAGTGGCCTTCAATCCAAGCAACAACGATTCATATTCAGTATTATTATTGGTATTGCTGAACTAAAATTTGTATGAAGAAGGAAACATATCTCCTTGAGGAGATATCAACACAATCCTAGCTCCAAAACCAGTAGAGGAACAACTACCATCAAATTCTAGAATCTAAACATCATCAAAAACTAATTTTTCCTTATATTTTTCTTTAATTGGAGGGGAGGATTCTTCTATACTTGCACTGCATCCTATAAATCCTTCTACTATTTTGTCTGAATTGATTACCAGGATGTCACATTTAGGAATTTTATTGGACACCGCATGAACCTCCTCCATGGATAAGAAGTAATTACCCACACCTAAAGACTCAAATAGAATTTGAGCTTTAGGCACTAATGTTTGAGTGACAATTTATTTTGTCTCCTTCTCAAGAAGCAATCTCTACATGACACCTTTGATTGGGATCCTTGCCTTAGACAGGTCCATACTTAACTCACCACCAATATCCTTATAGAAATTTCACCCAAGAAAAATGTTGTATGAGGTTGGGATGTTGGCCACCAGGACTATCATCTTAATTCCCTTGTCCAAGAATGTTGCAAATGCAAATTGGGAATCCTTGATTTGTCCCAGCAGTGGTACTTATTTGTTCTCTATGAAGAAGCATCTCCCAAATGTCTTGGTCAGTGTGAGACCAAGAGATTTTTCCACTTTGGTAGGCATGACATTGGTAGATGCACCTAAGTCTATGATACAATTATTCAACTGGTGTCCATTTATCAGCAGGGAGACATAAAATGGTTCTATCCTCTTGGGAGTAGCAGGAGGAACAATGACAAGGCTATTCTGGGTGGATGTGGGAGTCACCTTTGGAACAACTAGTCCTATAGGGATGGTTTTATTCTTTACACACTGAATCAAATTATCCAACTTCTTAGGGTTGGATTGTAGGAATTCAAATTTAGACATTTGAATTTTGGTTTTCTTGACATGGTCAATTATGTCAAATGTCTGAAACAAACCAGGAATGGGGGAAGTCAGTTCATCATTCTATTTTTTAGGGAGGGGGTACTAGTCTACAAATTTGAAGTTGAAAATGAAGGAATTTTTTATGTACTTACATTTTTAGTGATCACCAGGTCCTTTGATTGAAAATCCTGTGTGGTTCCTCACTTATCAATTGAAATTGCTAGTTGAGAATGCTCCTCTATTTTTTCTTATCAGCGTACTGGGTTGACTAGTTCTGGGACTAGGTGAATACAGCATATGATCCATCAAGTGCTTCACCTTTACTTCTGGGTTCATCTTGGTAATTCAGGAAACTAATGTTGGAGTCACTAGCTAATTTTTCTTCTCCCTCTATGAAGAGATTAATGACATATTCTTGGTTCAACTCAGGCTAGAAGGAGAAATTAGATTCTATTTCGAGATATCCAACTACTGAGTTGGTTGGTGCTGCTTCAATGGCAAGCTTCCCTTGTGGGGGAAGAAGATGATTTGGCTACCCTTGATTTTTGATAGCATTGCCTTGATATGACTAATTTGGGAATGTCCTCCTTGGTATATCTTGGTATGAAGGAGTAAAAGACATCTCTTGCACCATTTGCTTTTTGAGAGCTAGAAACTCATTTGCCAACTTTTGCACCATTAGATCAATGGTGCCTATAGATGGATATTCAGAGGGTGAAGAAGATTTACCTCTATTAGGATCTCTCCTTATCTTCCCCACCAAGATGAGATCATCTTCCACATTAGTGGTCAAATCTTGAGCAGTATCAAGGTCTATGTGGCCAGCGCATCTCAGCAAAAAACTCACTTCTAGAAGCTGAGAATTGATGAAAAAACATTTAAGGTTCTTAGCTGTTGGCTGAGCAATGGTAGGAATCCTATTCCTCAACTTGTAAAATTTGATAATGAAGTCCCTCATAGGTTCATGAGGCTCCTTCTTCATCTGTGTGAGTTGGGCTAACCGAGCATGTGCATCTTCTGCAGGCTTGAACTTGGCTTCAAATTTGGCTTTGAGAGTGTTCCAGTCATTCAATGACTGAGCCTACAGATGGTAGAACTAGTCTATAGTAGTGCCTTGTAATGTTTCCATAAACAACCTAACTATTATGTCCTCATATTGCACACCTATCACACTATAGTATATCTTAAAGGCTGTAATATGTTCATCAGGGTGAACTCTCCCATCACCAAAGAACTTGGGGAAATTCTTCCTTAAACTGCATGGTAGCTCTGTAGATGTGGATTTAAATTGAGTGGGCCAAAAGAGTTACTCCAGGGGCCTTGAACTACCATGATTTTACCATTGAAGGGAGGGATAACAAATGTTTGAGGGGTATGTATTGAAAAAGCTCTACCAATAGCAGAAATAGATGCTTTGCCTGGTAATGGAGACCTGACTTTTGTAGGAGGAAAACTCCTAGTTCGTTGAAGGTGATATTATGGAGGAAATAGATCAAAATTACTTTGTTGTACCAACTCAAATATAGAGTCAACAATACCTTTAGATATCTAGCTTCTTATGTATGGTAGGTCTACTAGAGTGATAAAACAGAAATGGAAAAGAACTAGAACTACTTCAGTTTGAAGCTTGAGGCTTCAAGCTACTTGTTCTTCCCTAGTGGAGTCACCAAAAAACTATTGGGTGAATATTTTGTCACCAGCTAACTGATGGGCAAAATAGATTGTTTCAACTACATCATAAGGAGATTAATCAGTCAAATATGCAGGTTTACAACATCAAAAGGGGACAAATCTCTTCTCTCATCAAGGGGAGGTTCCTTATAACTATGAGGTGTTATATACTCTCTCTCTCTCTCTATATATATATATATATATATATATATATAAGATAAAAATAACACTCAGGGGTAGGAACACACCATCAATCTCTCTCTTTTAAAAGATGATGTTCATAGATCAAAGGAGAAATACTGGTGAAATGACAGAAGGCACTTCTCTTCTTTTAGAAGTGGTATGTAGCAAATAGTAGGAATTCTTTCTAGTAGGTAACTAATAACTAATAAGACATAGAAAAACATAGTAGGATGAAGTGTAGCACAAAGTCTCCACCTCAAATTCCAAAGAGTGAAATATGAAGGACAATGGGGGCACAAAGTCATCCCAAAATCCTTTACACAAACAAACTAAAAACACACACACTAAAGACAATTGTGGTAGCTCAAAGTCTTCACACAGTTGGCTTCAGGACACCTTCCTGATTACTTCCACTAGTTCTACTTATTTAATTAAATGGATAAGAACACATTAAGGAAACATACATAAGAACAATTTCCTCAACAACACAAGCTATTCCAGCACAAAGTCTGAAAGGTCACTTTCTTTCTCATTCAAATAAAGAAATATGATTAACAATCTGTGCTCAAAGTCTCAGGAAATGCCTTTCAATTTGGGCAGATTTTTGCTTCTAATAACTAAAAGATCTCTATTACATAAAATAAGAGATTACAATATATAGCAGCTAAGAAAGACATGGCACTTTGTTTCATGTAAAGGCCCATGCTACATTTAATGTTTTTAATGCATTATCAAATTTGTCAAGGGGCCATGCTAGAATAGGGCATCATCCTTAACTATGGCATGTCAATTCATCTCAAAAAGTATTCTCCTTAGCATGGGTCATCTGGTCTATTTTTAGATATGTATGCAACTATCCACTCACTTTTATTCAAAGGGAGAAAAATAGGCCGCACCTCTGAACATCTGTACTCTGATGTCTACTTGGTGGACTGTTCTACCTAATGGAATAACTCCCATGTAGATATTTTAGTATCCCCTATAGATTTTTTAGCTCTTGGGCAATCTTCTTACCTTCAACAGACTCTTTCAGCTCTTTCTTCAGCTGTTCATTGAGTTTTGTCTTCAAGTTTTGTGCCATATTTGAAAATAAATGGGCATTTTGTTACCCTAAATTTGACGTCCATGGGGACATAATTGGTCACTTGGTCACTTAAACCATGTTGAACCTTGAACCTTTGAACTTTGAAAGTTCATTGGTTTAATGGTTCAACGGTTCAAGTGATCCCTTGGTTCAATCGCTTCTTTGGTTCAATCACTTCCTTGGTTCAATCACTTTCTTGGTTTAATCACTTCCTTGGTTCAATCACTTCCTTGGTTCAATTGCTTTCTTTCCTCTTCAGTTGAACCATCTCTTCGAACTTGTCTCTGGAATCTTTCACTTCTTTCCTTCACTCAAATCTCCCTTTCAAACTTTGAAATTCCTTTAACCTTTGAACCTTTGGACTTTGAACCATTTTGGTTCAAGGTTTAATGGTTCATTCTCTTTCTCATAATCTTTTGTTCCTTCAAACTTTCTGGATCCTTTTCTTTTCTATTGAACTCATTGAACCTTTGAACCTTGAAATCTTGTGGTTTAAGGTTCAATCTTTATTCTTTGAATCCTTTGTTCTTCTAAGTCTCTCGAACTTTATTAAACTTGTTGAACTTTGAACCTTTGAACCATAATGGTTCAAGGTTTAGCAATTCAATGGTTTAATCTTTCTTCTTTGAAGTCTTCTTTTGTTTAAGTCTTTTGATCTTATTGAACTCATTGAACCTTTGAACGCATTGAACCATTTTGGTTCAAGGTTCAACAGTTTAATGGTTCAACCTTTACTCTTCAAATCTTTCTTTTATTTAAGTCCTTTGAAGCCATTGAACTTTTTGAAGAAGTTGAACTTTGAACCTTTGAAGCACTTAAATCTTTAAGTCTACCAATGTCATTGAACCGTTGAACCCATTGAACCTTTGAACTTTTAGAGGCGAGGTTCAATGGTTCAATATTTTTTTTGAATCTTGCTGATAAGTCTTTTGATTGAACTTTGGCATTGAACAAGCCTTGAAATGCTTAAGTGTTGGAAACTTGTTTCTTTGTGAGAGCTCGCCTATTAAAGTTGTTTAACCTATTAAACCTATGAGTCCTTTAGGTGAAAAATCTTGAATAATTGAAGAATTGGAGCTCTCAGAACATTTTTTGAGAAGGGAAGAGAGAATTTTGGCCTGTAGGACCAAAATAGTCGATATGTTGTCCCCAAAAATGAGTGACGGATTTTGGGAACAACAAATAGGGAGGACCATTTCATGCATCTACAGTAAGTATTTGAAAGGTGAAGAAGGTATGGGATTTACCTTAACCCTAAGAATATCATTTTTTGTGTTACTGAAGGTAAATTTTTAGTCCATATTATCATTAAATATGGGATTTCCATAGATCCTAAAAGAGTGGAAGCCATATCCAAGATAGAGCCTCATAATAGTAAAAAAGAAATGAAATCATTTTTTGATAAAAAAAACTTTGTGAGAATATTTATTTCTATCTTTGTATAGATCATCAAGCCATTAAATGATATGTTGAAGAAGGATACTAAAGTCTCATGGAATAAGGAATCTAAGAAATCCTTTGAAGACATCAAAAGTGTAATCAGCTAGGATCTAGTCTTAATAAGTCTTGACTTTTCAAATGATTTTTACCTCTACTCTTTGTCCTCTAACCATATTATTACTATTGTTTTAACTCAAAAAATAGAAGGATCTAATCATACAATTACTTTTATGAGTACTAATTTGAAATTTTTTGAGTTAAATTATCCTTTAATTGATAAACAAGCCTTTACATTAGTTAAAGCTATCAAGAAATTTAGGCACTACATTCTTAGGAACAAAGTGCATGACATTTTACTAGATATAACCACTAAGATAATGCTAATACAATGTGAACTTAGAGAGCAAAGAGGTAAGTATATGTCTATCCTTAAATAATATGACATATATATGAAGACTGCAAAACTGGTAAGGTGTCAATGTCTAATTCAAATGATTGACAATTATATACCTAAGCTAAGTATTACATAGGTTGATCAGTAAAGCTTCCAAGATAATGAATGGTATGACCCCTTTACTCACTTTATAATTATTGGCACTTGTCCTATAGGGCTAACCAGGGAGTAGAAGAGAGATCTAAGGCTCAAGACAAATCACTAACTCATAAAAAATGAAGTCCTATATCGAAAGAACTTTAAAGGTGTATACCTGAGATGTATTTCCAAGGAAGAAGCTATTGAGGTGAAGAGCACTTTTCATGAAATTTTGGGAAGTAGGCATCCATCAAAAATAAAAACAAACCACAATATCCTTAGGGCTAGATATTATTGGCCCCCATCTTTAAATATGCTCATAAGCATGTAAGAGAATGTCATTTATACCAGATATTCAACACCAAATAGCATAAAGTAGCAATGCCTTTACAACCTTCATGATTGACAAACCTTTTACCCAGTGGGGACTAGAATTTATGGGGGTAATCAACCTCAACTCATCATAAGGTCACAAGTATATTCTAATAGCTACTGATTATTACACTAGGTAGACTAAGGTAATAGCCACCAAGGAATGTAAAATGAAAGAAGTGATCAAATTTTTATAAGAAAACATATGCACCAAATTTGGGACTCCAATCTCTTTGGTATGTGATAATGGGTCATCATTCATATTCATAGAAATGATAGAGTGGGCATATGAAAACAACACTGTTCTCAAGTTTACATCTAATCATTATCCTTAAGGTAATGGAGTGTCTGAATCAATGAACATGAACTTGATAAAAGCCATTAAAAAGTCTGCTAAAAATAAACCTAGAACGTGGCATAAACTTATTAAGTATTCCATTTAGGTAGATAGAACAAGAGTCAAGCAGGTTCTCAAATCATCTCCCTTTTTAGAAGTATATGGGTAGGAACCTATATTCCCCATCACACTCAAGTTGCCAAATTACAAGTTTACACAAGAGTATATGGAGGAATACCAATAATTTGAAAACTCAAGGCTATTGGAAATTATTTAAATAGAAGACACATGAGAAAAGGATTTTGATAACTTTAGTAAACACCAAACTATAGTAAAAAGGTAGTTTGACAAGAGATCAAATATCAAGGTGTTCAGATAAGGAGACTTAGTTCTTCTTTGGGATAAATCATTTGAGCCTAAAGGCAAACATGAAAAATTCACACCTCTATGGATTAGACACTATCAAATTGTAGATACCCTTGAAGGTAACACCTTCAAACTTAAAGACCTATAAGGAGCATATTTCACATTGCCCACCAATGGGTAGTATCTCAAGCATTATTTCTCTACTGCTTCCCCTAGGTTCTTCATGGAGTAAATATGTTATATGGCTAAAGTTAATGTAGGTAGGATAGTTAGTTTCCTTTGTACATAAATTTTTATATATTTTTTTTTTTGCCTTTTGCTTCCTTCTTTGGTACTTTCTATTATGTGTTTATTTTGTTATTGTGTTCTTTACTTTCAATAAGTCCTTTTGGTTAGCCTTTAGCTCAAAGTTATTTAGTTTGATTGAAAATATATAAGTTCATAAATGTTAGTTCGAACCTCATACATATGTTGACCATGGATTTGAGATATGAGTTTAATGTTATGATTTTAAGAAACTAGTAAGGACCTATGAATATGTTAACCATTCCATAAGACCTTAAACAATGAATATGTTAACCATTCCATTAGACACTTGAACCTAGTTTTAAGAATTATTATACATGTAGAATAAAATATCAATACATTAAGGTAAAGTCATACTTGCACTTATCAAACATCCTTGTTTAGGACAAAGGTTGCAACCATAGGTGATTATCTAAGGATCAAACACTTGACCAAATCTTTAAACATGGGTACCCTAGTTCCCAACCTTTGTTACAAGCATAAAAGACCCAAAAATACAAAAAAACAAGAACTTATTGAAAAGTTAAAATCCTCTCAATCAAAGGTGATTTTTGTAATCTCTAAAGAGGTTATGAACACTTGACTAGAAGTGGATCAAGGCCATGACTAGAGTCAAAAGCATCTCTATCAGGGCTATGAATGCCTGACTAGTAGTAGAATAATGCCCAAGCCTTCCCTAAACTAAAATCATGATTATTAATGAATATCTAAATAGGCTCCAAGTTAGTGTTAATGGTTAAAGATATTTTTATCACTCTGGATAACACCTTGTTTGAAGATGTCCAAGGCACAACTTTTCTGTAACTGATACAATTGGATCTTCCTAGAGTGTGGGTGACTCTATATTGAGAATAACCTCTAGATAGGCTTGGTTCCCTTAAGATCTATCACTAAAACTAATCTACTATTTTTTGATATTTTGGGATGAAAAGGGAAGCAGGAAACTAAAAAGGGAACTATTGTGGTTTTTTATTATGGCTAAGAAGAACAAGGGTATGCCCTTTCAAGACCTGAACCTTATCTAATTGATATTTTCTTAGATCCAATATGGGCTGCAACTGAATTATCAATGTTAGGTAAATTTTGACTTTGATTTGTAGCCAAGTGCTCAAAATAATTCTCACCTTCCTGGAAGTTCATAAATGTAGTTTTAGTAGGTGACTTACCACTACCTTCTCCCTGTTGATTTGGAACTTCTACTTTAGTGAATGAAGGAATGCCTCCATGAAAAAGAGAAGCTTCCTTATTCTAAGAAAGTGGTTGGTTTTCAAAAGAAGGGAGAATTGAAATTTGTTGCATAAAATATTGATGAGAACTCTCACCAATTTCAGCCATTACCTTGTTGTTTACTTGATCCCATTGATTGTTCCATTATCCTTTTTGAGAATAATTAATTTGATTTGGCACAATAACTCTTGAATTTATTGGATAATTAGGATTATATTGCCTTGATTGAGAATTCTACCCTTAACCTTGCTGATTGGATTGATAAGATGGCCTATTAGGCTAATAATTTTGATTAGTATTTTGATATGGCCTGTATGGTGGAGCTTATTGCCTCTCCATTATAACCAACTTATTGGTTTTATCCTTAATAAGAATATCTATTTTCCCAAATCTATCGCTTGATCACCTTCTATTTGATGGAACTTTGATGACTCTAGAATTGGAGAAATAGTCGGATCAAGAGGATGGATCTCTAGAAAAAGAGGCATTGGTGGCCTTAGAGATAACTTGCCTACTTGTATAAGGTAATTTGTAGCCTTAATTGATACTTTAAAATATTTAGGTAATTTTTAGCTCCCATGGATTGGATCATTATAACCACATCTGAATTAAGAGCCTTTAGATAGTAGAAAAAAGCATAGGTGGGTGTAGACTTGATCACTACAAGAATTCTATCCTAAGTCTTCTGAAATCTATAATTGAAATCCACCATAAATTCATGGTTGAATCTCTTAATTGTTTTAAAATACTCCACAAGTGAAATATGATCACTTTTATCTTCAAAATTTTTGCATATAAGTTCTCCAAATTCATCCCAATTGTTAATTGATGTAGGAGTCAAACCTTTGTACCATTGAAGTGCCTTTCCTTTGAAAGAAGTTGCCAACAACCTCATTACTACATTTTCCTATGTCACATGATGTACTAAATAAAGATTAACAATATCTATAATATGTTCTATAGGAGTTTTTGGATTTTCTCATGTAAAATAAGGAAAAGCCTTCAAAGATAAAACTAGAATATCATCCCATTGATTTAGATTTAGAGGACTACCACCATTGAATGCAACAAAAGCTTATCTTCTAGGAACAACCATTTGAGGAGTAAGATTTAAGACAATATTTGGCTAAACAATATTATCTTGAAAAGGAGGATTTTTTGCAATATGAGGGATAATAGAGGGTGTAAGATTTGGATTTGGTTGAGAAACTTTCTTCTGCTTTGGTTGGTAAGATAATTTAGAGAATTTTATTTCTTTCCCTTTTATAGAGGATATTGTGACAAATCTTGGTGGCATGAAAAGTATACAGATCTAAAAATAAAAATCTAAAAATGAATAATATACTCAAATTCATAGATAATAATTCAAAAGTGTGAATAAGTTGTCCCACTAGGCATGCCAAAAATTGTTATCAATCTAGAGTGCACCTTGCTTGAAGATGTGCAAAACACACCCTCACTCTAGCTGGTATAATTAGAACTTCTTAGAGTGTGGGTGACTCTATGATGAGAAGAACTTTAGAGAGGGTTATTTACCTTAATATTTATCAATTAAATCTAAATTACTATGATTTTAGGGTGAAAATGGGAAAGGGAAACTAAAGGAAATCCTAGTTAAAGAGGGTGATACACCTAAATTATCCAAATACTCTGAAGTTACTAAAATCAATACACACGTATAATCAATAATTTTTTTATTTTTTAGTCCTTAAGAAAAAATGTTTTAGATGAAGGGTTGAAAAACTCTTCAAATGACCTGTAGAAGGTGAGATAAAGAGAGATAGGTGAGGAAGGGACCTATCAAAAGAAGATAAATCCCACTTATATGCTGATGCACAATCAAATACACATTATTATTCTATCAAAACTCAAATATAGAACAAAAAATACTTATTGATAACTGGTCCAACTTACAATTTCCCTCTTATCTTCAAGAATTAATGAAAAAATCGTTTGAAATAGCCAATATATATGTTCAAAACCTAAAACAACCCTAAGAGGAGTTCCCATGAGATAAGGATTAGTCTTGGTTGATTAACTCAAGATTTAAATCCCTTTACAATATTTAAAATAATCATTAAAATCTTTATCTCCACAAAAATTACATTCTTTGTTTCAAACTTCGGCATAGAATAAATGGTGGGTCCATTAAAAGTCAAACTTTACTTGCATGGAATGCTATGCCACAATCTTTAAAGGAAAGAAACTCCACTTGATATGTTTGAAAGTTGAGTTGAAAAAAGAAAAAGGCATACTTTGTATGGAAACAAAAAGTGTATTGGTAATATTTGACAAGTTAACTCAAATTAACTCCATCTTTCATGAGATGATGCTACACCAATCTCTAGGTGGAGAACTTCAACTTGAATTAAGTTGGAAGTGTTGAAAGCCTTCAAGACAAACAAGAATAGATGTGGCACTTGAAAATAAGTCAAATGAAACTAAATAATAATCAACTCTAAATGACCTCCATGTGCATGAAAATGTATCCTTGAAGAGTGAGATAAACATGAAATCTCCATGGAACAATAGATATGTAGCATGGAAACTCACTTGGAACTCTTTGAACAGTCATCCAATGCTAAACTCCATGTGCACTTGGACACCATGAAACCTAAAAAATAAGCCATGAAACCTATGAAAATAATAAATTTCACCTGAAAAACAATTACTCATCACCAAAATTGTGATTTTGATGAGAAAAAACTTTGCCATTTAGTCAACAGGGTAAACTAGGCCTATTTTACACAAATTTCCAGTAGACTAGACATTTTTCTTGAGATGGTAAGGAAACTTATGGAATTATTTATAACCAAATAAAGATTTTAATATTAATAAAAATTTATAATATTCAATCTCCAATGATTAGATTCTATTAAATTTCCTTGTACTTCATTTTACACACTTTTTTCCATAGAAAATGTGATTTGTGCCCTCATCTATATAGATTCATGATGTAAATTTAAATTTATTGAATCCTATAATATTTTAATTTATGTTTTAAAATGTTTTATTTTGATCCATGGTGATTTTGTTTCAATAAAATCCATTTTACTCAAAACTAGTTTTTAAGGTGCTTAGGAAGGTTCTAAAGTTGGAACTTCAAACTGATGACTCATGAGGTAAATACATAAAAATATAAAACCTCTTCCATTTATTTTTATAATTTTTACTCTTATAACATCCCTAAAAATATTAGGCTCTCATGTAAAATATATAAAAATTTACCATGGGAATTGATTGCATTCTGGGTTGCCTACGCTCTTAGAAATTATTCATAAATAAAATAGCCTAAAATTATATCAATTATTTGTGAATTATAATTTCATAGTGTTAATAAAAATATACTAGGATAATTTGGCCCAACTCTACATGTGGTGAACAAAATGAGCATCTGAATAGTTGGCTTGGAAAGGTGCCTAGAACTGCAAAAAGTGAAAAAACTTCACTAAAATGAAAATTGTTTCTTATAAGATTATAAAATCATTAAAAATAACTATTTTACATATTCCATGCTATAAAAACACTCTTAAAGTCATTTTTCCATGAAAATTCAAAAAATGCCTTTTTGGCCTAAGTGTTTATTTGCTTGTAAAACACTGTGTGAGCATGGTTTGCATAACATTTAGAGTATTTAAACTATTTTTAGGTCTTATTATGATTAAAAAAAATCATACCATTATTTTAAATTATTTAATTGGGATTAAAATCTTTTGAGTCACTCCAGAATGAAGCATGCTCCAATGGTGACCTCAAATAAATAAGTTGAGATCTAAGACAAAATAGCGAGTATGTGCACTTATCCAATGGTTATTAAAGAAATTAAGTAGGTTATCTAACTAATTATAACCTTTTGCACAAAATTTCAAGTCCTAACTCCACCTGTAGCTCCTAGAATCCTCAAATTTCCCTTAATTTTGACCTTCATGGATGGACTGTCTACATTTTTGACTAAGTTTTCATGTTTTGAAGGTGATTTTCATGGAATTGGATGTATTTAAGGTCTAAAACACATTCATTTGGATCAATATTAATTTAAAGAGATTGTAAAATAACCTCTACCCCTATTTTCTAGCATGATTTGACCTTCCATCAAGGCAAATAGGCTTCTCAATTGGCATGTATTCATACAATGGCCTATGTAGTACCTCTAAGGAATGATGGTGCTATGTATTAACCTAGTACAATTTTGAAGGTACCAAATTATCACTTTTAGTTTCTCAAGTATCATCATATACCTTACTTCACTTGAAGGGATGGTCTCTATCTTCTTTACCTCATAGCTTAGGACTATGTTTAGCATTGTAGGTGTACTATCTAGCCTCTTAAACCCATTTAAAATCCCTGACTAATTGCAATAATAGTGCCATTATAATCTTAAAGTCAGCATTAAATTATTAGGTCTTCCTCTATTCTAAATGATTTTAAGACTTTTCAAAAGATCCTATCCCTACAAATGACCATATATGCCTATAGGTAACCTCTTACTACCTGTAGGTCATAATTTAGACTCAACATCCACATGAAATCCATTATCTCTTGCTAATGAGTCCTCTTCATATTCTCTATATTTTCAACCTTGATTTCAACCCTTAGACATGACTACATTTCTGCCCTTATAGATGGTTGTATGATGATTTTGATGACCTTTTTAATGGATAATGCTAGAGTTTTTTAGGTGGCTTATAACCTCCTCTCCACTAATGGTAGTCATAAAACATCAAAGTGTTTTGTGATATTGAAGATGATCTCACATTATCAATATATAATTCTTATGTTTCCATCAACAATATCACTTATTTGGCTATAGAATGACTTTTAGTGATGGTGTGTTCCCAGGTGGATATAGGCTAGTATATTAGATTGAAGTATCTTGAAACCTCTGGTATGCCTTATTCCTCTTGTGTCCTAGCTATATATGGCTTCTTATAGTGACTATAGGTCACTTTATTGAACTAAATGTAGGTCATTTCTCCTTCTTACTTCTTCATCAAAACCTAATATGCCTTTTTGTAAATGTATGACATGATTGGGGCTATTAGTATGAGAAGCCCTCAAATGACCATATCTTATTTCATATTCACCCTTAGTTTACCAAAATCACCTACTTGTCACTTTGATGTCCAAAACTATCCTCCCCACAATCTTAAATTATTTTGATAAAGCACTTCCATTACCTTTTGGTTGTAAGTGCTCATGAGAGTTGGATGTAGGTGACATTTTGATACTAAGGTGACTGTAGCCTTTCCTCATACACATTTTATGTTCTCTCTATAAGGATGATGATCACCCTCTATTAAAACAATTCAATAAGTTCAAACTCCTCCTTGAAATATTTATCATGATTTAAGGTTTCCTTCTTATAGGGTACAAGCCTTTAGGATGTTTCAAGAGCCCTTTAGGTCTCATTAGAGATGGCTATAGTAAAAATGAGCACGTGTGAATGATCCTAGCATGAGCATTTGTCAGATATCCATGAATTTTTAGAGCTCATACATTCTTGATTCCTTAATTTCCTAACCATGGATTTTAGAATGAGATTTGATTTAGAAATCTTTAACTTTCAAATCAATCTCCACTAGCCCATAAACATACTTCAAATCATATGATGGTTGTAAGTGTCATTCGAAAGGCACTTGATAGTGTTTTAGTATGTATTAGAGAATATAATTTGAAAAATATATTTGACAATACTTATGAAAATTGTTATCATGAGAAGAAATTATTACTCTCCTACTAAACCGTAACACTCATAGCCTTGTATATCACTTGAATATGTTTTAGTCATTAAAGCTGCTATAGATGAATATTGTTTAGCTATAAGATGATGTCTCTTGTATAAGTAATGACAAAGTGAAATATGACACCAAAAAATGATACTAGGAGGTGTGAATAGGGTCTCTATTTGAATGTACTATCTTGTAGCCACAATATCATCTTCTTAACCATGAACCATGAGATCCTTAGAACCTTGTTAAACCCTAGCTGACTAAGAATTGATTTACATGAGGCTATAGGCTACTATACTTGTAATAGGATCCTATTGAACTTTATGTATGAATTTTTATTCTTTCATTCATGAATCTATATCTCTCAATGCAATTACCTCCTTTCCAATCAAAAATAGCCTCTTAGATAGGTCCAAGACCATTCTTATTTCTATTAGGCCTCCTTATAGGGTACATGCCTATAGCTACAAGTGTCTCCTTCACAATGACTATAGGTTATATTTTCTTGGGTTTAATATATCTTTCCTTCAATTATACCTTTGATTTGAATGATATTTTTGAATTTAACATATATTTTTATCAACATGATACCCTTAACTCATTGAGATAGTCCCCTCTTTTCTTGGATTTATGATCTAGTATGATATCCTTTGTATAGATAGTGATAAGGATTGGCTATGTATATAAATGATATATATGGAACTTGATTTTTATGGATACATATTTACTATTAATTTATTTACAAGAGTGAATAGTAATATTTTGTATTTGATCAAGGCATGATCCTTCACTCCCATGTTTTAGTAGATGTAGGTGATATTTGATAATGTCAACCTATATGGACAAAAGCCTATAGGTGACTATTAAGGAAGGCCACAAAGGGAATTGATCCTTATTCCTATTTTTATTCTTTTTTTATGGGTTATTTTATATTAATCATTCTTGTGGAACCATTTTCCTTAAAGCTTCAAGCCTTTATTGGATTTACCTGAAGTATGAACTTGTTGTAAGTCCTTCTCTAGTGCTTGATAGGTGATATATGTCCTTTCACCTTGATTTTGATGATTAAACTAGCCATTGGATCTCTTGAAAAATATTCTTAGAATGATATGGGTATGAGGTGTAATTTAAATGGAAAGATGATCAAAACAAGATGGATAAGTGGGGAAAACACAAAACACAGTGATAAATGGTAGAGATATGGAGATGATTGGAGGTGAGTGAGATGGAGGTGGGAAAGGAGGTGAAGGAACATGCCAAGACCATGGAGAGAAGTGTATATAATAAAAATATATTAGCCATCATAACATCACAATTTTTAAGCCATTGAATGAGGTTTAGTGACTAAAAATGAACCTTAGTTTTTAAAAAACCTCAAAATATGCAAAAATTCCTTAAAATATGCAAAAATATGCCCCTTAAAATACATTAAAAGCATGGATATGGGCTTATTAATCCATAAAATAAGATAAAAATCTAATAATTTATATTTTAAATAATAAAAAATTAATGGAAACCCTAAAAACATGAATTTCTTTAAAATTTAAAGCTAAAATCTTCTCCTTGGACCATACAATTTACTTTGCAAGATTACCAATTATAGATTTGGAATGGCTAAGTTTGTGACCTATATTTGACCATAAATTGAATTAATAACACACTAAAAATTTAATTTAATGGTATATCAAATCTTAAATATTCTTAAACAATTTTAATTTCCCAAAAACTTTTCCCAGGTGAAGAGAAATTGAAGAAAAACAACTACATTTTTGCTTACTAGGTAGCAAAATTTACACTGAATTAAAATAAATGGTTAATGAAGATGGAGAATATAATTTATAAATACATTGGACCATAATAAATACCTCTGATTCTACTTTATTCACCCCAAATTTGAGATCTATACCATCTTTCAGCAGAATGTACCATCAAAAAATCTACAGGCATGTCACTCTATGCCAATAAGCAAGAAATCAAAAGAAAGAAATTTTTGGGCCTATATGACCATTAAAATCCATGAAATTAATTTAAAATCTTGTAAATATCCTAGAAATGACTTGAACTACCTTGGATTTTATGGATTCCATACAAATTGTGTACTCTTCTGGCAAAATAAGTGAAAAAAAGTCTTTTCCTCCTTTTAAAAGATAAACATCAGCTTAAATTACTTGAAAAATAACATTGGAGAATAATTTTTGGGATATCATTCAAAATTTCATATTTTTGACCTTTTTAATTAGCAATTTGGCATGTGGGAGGGGTAAAAGGGCCCTTTTTTGCTAAAATAAGATATCAAGAAACCTTTTCATGACTTGGACCTTTAGATTTAGGATAAATTCACCTTTTTAAACATGAATAAAGATATTTTGAGATAATTTGATAAATCTTGATATCATTTTTTATGCTTTTAAACCCTACTTTTTTACATTTCTGGTCAAAATTTGCATTTTTAGGCCATAATTGACAAGTTTGACTAGCTATATTAGGAAATTAACTATTTTGAGGAAAGTTTTGGATAATAGGGGTAGTAATTTGGCCTTGATAGGACAAATTAATAATAGGTATGAAACCTATAAGTTTTCCCATAAATCCCATGGTAGACAATAAGTGGAATCAAATCACACACACAACATGGATATGTCTTGATGTTGATCCTAATTCTACATGTGAAAGGTTTGTTTTAACCATGAATTAATCTTGATGATGGCATTAATCAAGTGGGATGAATAGCCTAGTTATTTGTATAAACTAGAGTCTCTAAGTTCTAATATATTTTTATGTTTCCCATAGAATTCAATTTTTTTTGAGGTCAACATACCTCCATTTCTAAAAAATAGGGACCCATGTGCATTAATTTGAACCTTCACACTGAAAGCTTGATAATGTATACTTTATTAGAATTTAAAGATCATCCATGCTTGATGAAATTGGCCCATTTGGTCATGGTTTTTTTTTAGCCTTGATTTATGTTACTAATAATTAATCCTCATGTCTTAAGTTGTAGGTTTCATGGAGTTTCTTATAGATCATGTTTGGAATTTATAGATTAACCACATTTATAATTTTACTAGTCTTGAATTTATGGTAGCTCACAATTAGATTCATGTGATGAAACCCTCCTTCAACAAACCCTATATTAGACCTTTTATTTGAATTCAAATTTTGGTAGAAATAAATTTGGCAAACATATTTTGAACTAACTTTAGACTTAAGCCTAAATTTTATGCTAAGGCTTGGTCATGTTTTTCAACACAACCAAACCTTAACCTAAAAATCATTCTTGTTACACTTTTATTTCCCCCTTCCATTCCCTATGTTTTTAACATGGTCTAATGTTTATGTTTGTAAGGTATTTTGTCTTAGCATGGTCCCCTTTGACATCTGATTATCCTAAAGCCTTAACACTAAGGTACCATTTGTATTTTTCAACATGAATGAGACCTTAGTCTTAAAATTTTAGCCTAAGTTCCTATATTGAACTACATCCTAGCTTAAGAACCTCACTTTTTTATAGATCTAATGGCTCTTGCTTCATAATGAAGAAATATATAATGAAGTGTAGGAATCTCAATGAACTTTAAAAGCCTTGATCCATTGACCAATGGCATGCATCTACTTGGATCACAGTTAATGGTCCATCGTTACTGACATAGGGATAATCATATGGAGTGAATGTGATACTAAAAAGTCTAAATCTTAGGAGCCTCATGAAGCCACCATGTGGCACTCTCATATTCAATATTGGTAACAAAGGGTCCTATGTATTAAAATTTAGAATTAACCTATGTTTTTATCCTAAGGTTCATTTTATTTTGTTAATGTAATGGAACCTTAGGCTAAAACCTTATGTTACGACCATAATATTCAAAGGGACTTATTTTATTATGCTTATAAACTTAGTATTTTGTCTTAGTTTAATTTATATGACATGATCCCAAGTTCACTTGATCTCCTTATGATTATAGGAACGAATGTCATGCATTTACTTGAATCAGGATCACTGGTCCACGCTTAAGCAAAACTAAAGATTAAATGAAGCGTATTGAATCCAAGATCTATGGTCCAAAAAGTCTTCATGATCTTAAAATTGACATTATCATGACCATCCTTTGACACCTATGAGGCTGTCATTGATGTCTGCAAGGCATTCACCTTTAAGCTCATCAAGCCAAATGATTCAAGAAACTTAATTTTATGTCCTTGTGACCATTATTTGATGCCCACAAAGTTGTCATTGATGTCCATGAGAATGTCAAATTTAATCTCATTAATTATTTTTATTAGCATAAGGATAGGTTTCAAAATGTTACTAAAATATTATTGTTTTTACCATAAGTAAATGGGACCCCTTTAAATATATTCAAAGACTTAGGATCTTTGAACTTCAAATGATAAAATGATCTCATGACCTAAATATTTGTAGACATAGACTTAATCTAAGTCTATTTCCTAAGGTTCCAATTGTTTTTATTTGAATACAATAAAAATTATACTTGAGACTTATATTAAGTCTTATTTTAAAAGGTCCCTATGACATAAAACTTATCTTAAAAATGCTTTTAACATAAGGTTTCATCATGTTTGTTAATATGATAAAACCCTAGGTTAAAACCTAATAGTTGGAACAGTATTATTTTGGCCCATTTTAGGTGCATCCTAAGACTTAGCCTAAATATTTAAACCTAAATATTACATCATCATTATTAACACAAAATAAAATTTAGCATAAAATATTTATCCTAGGTCCCTTCCCATGTCTTGATGCTAATTAAATTTCACACTCTTTACATGATCAATGAATCTTGCTTCATCACAGAGGATGATCAGATGGAACATAACTATTAGAGGATATTTAATGAAATCAAAAGGGTTAATGGGATTGAGTGGAAATCATGCATTCACTACATAGAATATAAATCCCAAAAGGCCCATGAAGGTGTTAAGTGACACAACTATGGGGGTTGACATATCACAGGTAATAACTCTCAAGCCTCAGGATCATGATCAATGGTCTATATTTATCCTTAATAAAAGATATAATATCATGAAGGAAAGGATTATTTTCAAAATATAATGGCTTATTCTTTAAGGCACTTAATACAAATGCTATGAAAATTGCCAAATGGGTGTTGTAGACACTAGAAAACTACACACTTATAATTTTTGATGACTAAATGCCTTAGGACCCCTAAATACCCCATAAAACCTTATTAACCCTTAACTAACCCATCTTAACCTAATTTAATCACTATTCTCCTATTCACATAACACTATTTATAAGTACTATTTGAAATGACTATTCACTATCACTATTCACTATCACGCCCACTATCACTATGCATGATGGCATGGCAAGTGACATGACAAGTGGCATGGAAAGTGATATGGAGGGTGATATGGAAAGTGGCATGGATTTAAAGTGAGGTATCTTGAGGTGGGACATCATACCCCACTTGGGACCTACCTCCAAGGTACCTAATGACATCATTAAGCACTAAAGGGCCCCTCCTTGGAAGTATGGTGCATTTTTGTCCATAAGACCACCATTCAATATTTATTTTTATCCTCATGCATGGATAATGATTCAAAAATTCATGGGTAACCTATCTAAAAGATTTAAGTGAGTGGTGGAAGGTATTTTGGACCCATATGAGCCCATGTACATGATTCCCTCTCCATTTTGGACTCTTTAGTAAGTTGGGAGACAAACCAACCAAGTGTGAGACCGATTGGATAAGTGAGAATATCACCCCTTGTATTTAATGACCACTCATGTACCTACATATATAATGGTGAAAAAATTCATGGGACACTTAGCCAAAAGATATAATAGCTTGGTGAAAAGTCCTTTGGCCTCATTTGAGCCCATATGCATGATTCCCACTCAAAATTGGAATCATATGCAAAGTGGGAGATAAGACAAGAAGGTGGGATTCCCACCACCCTTATTAAAATTTTAATTTATTATCCCACTTTAAAAATGGCACCATACTTCTACTATTTCCTCTTTTGGCATGATTCTTCATAACAAATGCTATAAATACCCCCTAAATATGTCAAGGTCTTGGTTGGGTGGTGCACTTGAGTCGTCAAATCTTAGCTCCCCATTGTAAATGAGGGATTTGAAAAGGTATTTTAAATTATTTCACCTATTCATACAATATCATATGACTTGGTGAGAGGCACAATGGTCATTCTCGTTATACCAACCCAGCATGGGGCGAGAAGTATCAAACTGTTGGGGTGGTTTAATTGGTGGAAGTTGGATGATATTAACTTTTAATAACTTTTAAAAAATAAAATAATATGGTTCCCAAATTGGATTTAATTTATTTTGGTTTCTCTAAGTTTGTTTCCTTGGGTTTTTTTTTGAATATTTGGAGGTTTGGTTCCTCAGGTTTTTGTTGGTTCTATCTAATTTTTTTTACTTTTTCTTAATTTGGAAAGAAAGAAACTAGTGAGGAAGGGTGCATAGAAAAACTTGTTAAAATGTGTGCACATTGGATCCAGGTTATTGTGGAGATATCCTCTTTTTATTTTGAGGATCACATGAAAATAAGAAAATAACACCACAAAATTTATGTGTTAGACAAGTAGAAAGGTAGATTGCCTAGCATGAGCTAGATCCTAGAAGCAAAATATTTCTAGGAGACTGTCAATCCACCTACTTTAAATGGTAAGATGATAAATTAAAATAAAATTATTTTCAATAAAATAATATAAATATCAAATTAAAAATATCAAGCAATATCAAATAACTAAAAATAAAACAAATAAGTTACATGTTTTGCTAAAACAATGCTAGATAAATCAACTAGTGCTGAAAATTGGTTAAGGTAAAATGGTGGTTTTTGTTTTGGTTTAGTTGGTAAATGATTAAATGGTTAAATTATATTCAATAAATGGATGATAAATGGTAAAATTTATTATGAGGTCAAGAGGTCAAGATGGAAAAGAGGCAAAAAGGGTAAATGCTCAAGGTGGTGGGAAGATAGAAAGGCAAAGAGGTAAATGGTCAAGATGGAACAAGGAGGTAAAGGGTGAATGGAAAAATAATTAAATGGATAAGAGGATAAGGAGATAAAGGTATTAAAAGAGAAGATATTAAGGGGCTAAATGGGCGAGGTCAAGGAAATAATAAGGCTAAGAAATAAAATAATTGAAATACAAGAAAGCAAACAAATGTTACCTTGATGCTTGATGAAGATGTTGTTATTGATGGAGCTTGAGGTAATTTTGGTATATTTTAAATGATTGATAATATTTTCCTCAAAAAATAATGACCTCCTTGATGATTTACTTTGATCTAAAAGTGATATAAGAAGTTTTGTGCTAGTTTGTTGAAGGAAAAGATGGAATGTTTGGGTATGTCACTATACCAATCCAATGTTGGTCCAAATAACAACATAAAAAAGGTATGGAGGAGAATAGAATCATAATGGTAAACCAAGTATCGTGAATTCCTAAATTATCTTAAATGTTGTTGAGGGTATTCCTTACTATAAAAAATGGTAAATTTTGGAGTTCCCATTGGGTCAGATAAGCTCTGATAGGGACCTATGGGTGAATAGGCTCATTACAAATTTGATCATAAGATAAGAGATTATGGGCTCTAAAGATGTATTAATTAAGGTTAGTAATATTTTCCATGATCATCTTCATGAAATATATTTGGGGTTGAGTACTTGGAAGATTTTAAGATGCATATCATAGTGGCGGTTGAGAAACATGTTGATAGTGGGTGGAAAGTTGAGGGGTTACCACATATTAGTATGTGGATGCCAATGGTTAGGTAGAAGGTATATATTGGTATGAAAATGTTAATGTTTGGGTAAGTTTTGTTGGTTGGGGATTGAGAATATTCCTTTATGGATTATGGAGATAACTAAAGGTCACTTGTTGGTAAGAAGTGGTAGTTGGGTTAGTGGCTGATAGAAGGGTAGTGACCTTTATACTAATCAGTGGTAACATGGAGGGTATGGACACCACAAAGTTTTGAAGTGGAGTATTTTTTTATGGGTTGGAGGTAATTAGAGGGAGATGGGTAGTGATAGAGGTAGGCACCCTTATTGTGGAGGAGTGATTGTTAGGTGATATAAGGGTAGTGGTAGTTTGGGTTGGTTGATTTTGGGTGGTAGCCTTAAAGGGATTATTGGTCAATGATAGGGCTTGGGTAAGTAAAGGTTGAGTAGTACCCGTGGTAGTAGAGGTACCCCCCATGAGGTGGAGAGGCATGCCATAAGGTGAATCAGTATTTTGGGTCAAAACCAAGATTTTTTGAGATGTATTTCTAAGGTACTATTATAAGGCTATAGGATTGTTGTTTAGGAAAGTGGCAAAATCCTCATCTCTTGGGATTACCTAAATAAGAATTTCTAGAGAGTGAGGGGAGTCCACAAGTTTAGAAATGTGTTTTATGGGTGATAAGGTGGAAGAGGTTATTTGGAATTAGGTTTGGTGATAGGTATCTTAGGTAAGGTGGTAAAATTAGTTGATGGTTTTGGTTTAGGCAAGATGGTTGATGAGTTAGAGGTGGAGGATGGCAAGGTAGGTAACTTAGGTATTTCTAGTGTAGTAAAAAGAAGTACATTATAAAATAAGTGTGAAGGTGTAGCCAATAGAGGTAATGGGGTTTTGGTAAAAATAATGGGTTTTGTGATTAAGGTAGAGGGATGAGGACTCAAAATGGAAGGCAAGTTTGAGGGAGGTGAAATTTAAGGTTTTAGGCCTTTGGGTGGTTTTACCTCTTTAGTTTATTTAGTTGTTGGTTTTGGATGGGGTTTGGTTACTTTAGTTGTCTTGGTGGGTTTAGGTGTTTGAGGGTCAGTTAATTTTGAGGAGAATTTGGTTGGTTGGGTGGAAATTTTGGTTGGTTTATAAGGGCTAGGTTGGTCTACCAAAGAAGGGGTTAGAGGTTTTGGTTTGGTTCCCTTACCTTTGTCCTAGTTTTTTATGGAAGGTTCTAAAATTAGAGGTGTGGTGGGTGAAGTTATCTTTTCTTGTGAGATAGATTCCAAAGATGGAATGGATGGTTCTATAATAGGGGAGATAGGTGTGGTAAACTCTATTGAAGGTGTCTATATGGTTACTTCCTTTGTTTGGATGTTAAAAAGGCTAGAATGTAACTCTAGTATTTCAATAAGTAGAGGGGGATTGTTAGATTGGTGAATGGGTTATTTATTAGTGAGTGTGTTAAGAACCATGTTAATGGTATGGGTGTTAGGAGAGGATTTAATGTTTTTAATCTCATTTTTGGTGGGACCATGGTTTGGACAAGGTTTCCTAAATATGTCAAGGGCTTGGTTGGCTGGTGTGTTCAAAATGGCCTAGGTAAGGTGGTCACAAAGAAACATAGTAGTTTGGGTCCAAATGACCAATGTCAAGGTGGACATGGTTGAATGGTTATTTAGTCAGAGAGAGTGATTATCAAGGGTTTAGGTAGGGAGTGGCTGAGCTAACTTGATATGAACTAGGCAAGTGGAAACTACATACATGTTTCCATGGATGTGATATCCAATAAAACTTTAGGCCAAATGTAGTTCTTAGTGGAGTTCAAATGGGTTGATAGTTTGGTAACAGTGAGATGTCATGGTGTAGATTAGTGAATAATCACCATAATAATCCCACGTGCATTAGGAAGAGAAGACATAGACGGATTGGGTAGGATAAATAAGTGGGTAAAAAAAGGCTAAGCATCACAAATGTCTTATGATGGAGCTAAGTTCAATAAGAGGTGTCTTCATGAAGTGGTTACAATTTCTAAAATTGTGTGAGGGTATAAGCTTGAATCTATAGCTACAAGCCAAGCTATAAGTGATGAAATTCAAATAATTTTTTTGATGGATAAGTAGATTCTATGAGTTAAAAAGTTGGTAGTGTAGTGAGTGATAGAGGATGGATGTTGCCTGACCCAAGAGTTACATGGGTAGGCTAGATAAATGGTGTCCATGTCTACATCCTTTGTCCCAGTTCCTTGGGACCAAGGACTTTAGGTTTCACTTAGAAGAGGACCTACTAGTAAGGATGTATGTGGTCTAGGATATTGGTTATATAGTTGGATAAGATAGGGGATATTCTATAATGGAAAGCATTTGGGAGATATTAAAACCAAAAATAACAATAGCTTTAGAGGTGTAACCACTACAACAGCCCAAGGCTAGAAGCCAATTTACATCAACCAAGTTAAGGTGATTTAAATGACCACTAATCCCATAAATACTAATAGATGGAAAAGAAAAGAAATACATCAAATGTGGATTAGATGATAAGGGAAAAAAAGGCATCATAATAGTGCATAATGACTATATCAAGATGACTAGTTAGATCGATGGCTACGTGTCCACATGAAAAGATAAGTAGACATGACCATTTCAAGTGGGAAGACTATTTAAGGGAATCAATGTCATAAGACCCTTCCTGTTGATGAAATGGATAATCATGTTAGTGAAGAATAATAGTTGGGTAGTCTATTTAAAGAATCATGGTAAGAACAAATAACTATCATGAAGTCATTTGGTTTTGTAGGTTGTTCAGGAGTGTAGAGAACTACTAGAGGTTGAAGATGGATAATAATGGGAGAAATGGTAGAGATAATTAGCAACCCCCATGACTTAAAAAATTATACATGGTGAATGTGCATATCTACCCAATACTTCAATTTTTAATGGTGATAATGGAAGTGTTATTAAACCAATAGGAAGAGGAAAGGCACCCATGGCTTAAGCTCAAGCTTGAACTCTTACCTCCTCAGCAATGAATAAGGTGAGACTTTCATTATACAAGGTACATGATTGGAGAACATGACCTTCAACCTATCTATAGAGGGAACCCTCACTATCCAAGGGGATCTATATTGAGGAAACAACTAGTGATACATATGCAAAAAGAACAACTAGAGTAGAGGGATGGAATGGTTGTGATGGATGAGCAGGGTGAAAGACCAATAGTGGAATATGATTCTCACCCTATGGGGATGATTTTATAAGAGGAGAATAGAGTACACCCTTTAGTGACTACTGAGATATATAATGTTACAGATGTTAGTTCAAGGAGTAATCAAGTAGAAGGATGGCTGAACAAAAATCTAGAGTGACCAGATAATCAACCTAATGCTTAGGTAGGAAAATAATGTATGTAGAGGCCTTAGGTATGGTATGGATAGTCTGATAACTTTATATGTGTTATGTGACTCCTCAAACCCTAGATAAAATATTAAAATTTTTGGTAAATATGTACAAAATGTGTTGGATTTCATTGTTTTAATGTTATTATGCTTAGGGTTATATGGATATTCATGAATTCTATGGTTATGGTTATTATTTATATGGTTATGGTTTTTGTAATCTCATTTAAGGTAAATTAGATGGGGTAAGGCAATAAACAACACTAATAGTAAAGTGAAGAATATAATAAATAAATAAATGTCATAATAAAAATATCAACTAAGCACATTAGGATGAAAAGAGAGCACAATGTTCCTTCTATGAAAAGGACTAAAAATAGACCTGAAGTGGACTTAGATTAATGAACATAAGCCCTATGAATGCATTATATGATAATGATTTGAAGTCAAAAAAAAGGTGTGTTGATCACTTTGTCAAGTACACACAAAATGTGTAGAGGGTTTAAAGGCATAAGAGGTGATGGATAGGGTGAAGGGAATAGTTAGAGAGGGACAAAAGGAGGACCCATGATTAATCGATAAAGACACTAAAGGAAGAAATAGATGTCTTGAAGTAGTGATCCTAACAATATTTCATGCATTAAAATAAGAGAGTAGAGGACACAAGGAAGAAAACATGTATATGGATGTATAGGAAAAGTGACTGGTGACCACACTCTAATGAGTGAGAAGTTGGAGTGATAATGGGAGAAAATAATAGGGATCCAACAAGGGATGAGGTGAAGGCAGACTAAGAGATGGATGAAGAGATAGGTAAAGAAGACAAAAAGGTCATAGATAAAGATGAAGGTTCAAAAAGATGGAAGGAGCCAATCATGGATATGGAGGAGGAAAAGAAGGTCAAGAAGAACAAGGAATGTCATCAAGGGAGATGAAAACAATGAAATGAAATGGAGAAAAGAGAAGATAAATAAAAGGTGGAAGATGGGGGTTTGAGGAATGCACCAAAGAATGATAGATTGGAGAATAAAAAAGGATGGGGAAAGAAGTGTAACAATTGTGAAGGGTAAAGGGAGGATGAAAAAATAAGAGGCAATGAAAGGTTTGAAAAGAAGTCTAAAAAATACCAAGGAGAAAATAATTGGTGATGAAAATGAAAAACAAGGAAATAAATGGAAGAAATGGAAATAGGAAAACAAGGAGTGAAATGAGGACAAAAAAAGGATTACAGGAGAGTGAAGAATTAGGTGAAGACATGACCAAGTAAGCATGGATGATGATAGGCAAGTAAAATAATAATGAAGCAAATCAGAGGGTGGTGTTGGATATGAGAATGGGATGGAAAATGGGAAAGGGGTGAAGAAAATTAGGGGAAGTGAAGGATGGGTGGGTAAGAAGATGAAGAGATAAGGTATGTGTTAATCATATTATCAAAAGAGATTGACAAGATAAATGGTTGATTAGAAAATCTTGGCAAGCCAAAAAGTGGTGAGGTGGTGAAGAAATAGGGAAACATAATGAAAGGGCATGAGATGAAAATAAGGGATGAAGATCAGGGATGATAAGAAGGAAAAGGAAGAATTGAAGCTAGGATTTAAATAATGGATACTCACATAGATGAAAAATATAAGTGAGTGCCGAGATGGAAAGAGGAAAAGGGGAATACAAATTGCAAAGGGCTAGGACTGATAAGAAGAACATGGCAATTATGGAAGGATTCTCAAAGGATAAAGACCTAGTTAGAAGCTAGTTATGAAGGAAAAAAATGGAAAAGGTGGGGAGAGTGGAAAATCGATAGAAAGTGGTGGAACACCTAAGAAAAAAATGGGATGTTAGAAGAAATAGAAGAAATAAAAAGCATGTCAGATTGAAAAGAGGGGAAATAGGAAAATAAGAACTGAGAATTAGAATGAAGGTGGTTTAGAAGTAGTGGAATGGTAGTAAGAAGGTAGAGTGCATTGGATCTAAGTGATTGTGAAGATATCATCTTTAGATTGGTAGGATTACTTAAAAATAATAAAACAACATCACAAAACTTATTTTCTAGATAAGTATGAAGGTGGATTGCCTAGCATGAGCTAGATCCTAGAAGCAAAAACTTTATAGGAGGCTATCAATCCACCCAATTTTAACACTAAATTGATAAATGACATAAAAGTATTTTTCATAAAAAATCAATGAAATGAAACTAAAAAAAACAAGCAATAAAAAATAACTAAAAATAAAACAAAGTTACATGCTTTGCTAAAACAATGACTAGATAAATCAACTACTGCTGAAAATTGGTTAAGGAAAAATGGTGGTTTTTATTTTGGTTGAGTTGGTAAATGGTTAAATGGGTAAATTATAGTCAAGAAAGGCAAGATAAATGGTAAAATGGATTATGAGGTCAATAGGTAAAGATGTAAAAGAGGCAAAAAGGGTAAATGGTCAAGGTGGTGGGAAGATATAAAGGCAAAGAGGTAAATGGTTAAGATGGAATAAGGAGGTAAAGGGTGAATGGGTGAATGGAAAAATAAGTAAATGGATAAGGGGATAAGAAGATAAAGGGATTAAAAGAGAAGATATTATGGGGATAAATGGGTGAGGTCAAGGAAAGAAGAATGCCAATAAATGAAATAATTTAAATGCAATAAATGAAACAAATGTTACCTTGATGCTTGATGAAGATGTTGTTGATGGAGATTGAGGAAATTTTGGTAGATTTTGGATACTTGATACTCTTCTCCTCCAAAATGAATGACCTCCTTGATGATTCACTAACCTAAAATATGAAATATTCTAACCAAATTCAAACTTAAACTTTAGTGAAGGAGAAGGGGGTATTTATAACATTTGCTATAAAGAATCACACCAAAAGATGGAATAGTAGAAATATGGCACCATTTTTAAAGTGGGATAAAAAATGATAAAGTTGATAAGGGTGGTTAGATTCCCACCTTGTATATGATTCCAATTTGGAGTGGGAATCATGCACATGGGCTAAAATGAGGCCAAAAGACTTTTCACCAAGATATTTTGTGTTTTGGATAAGTTCCCCATCAATTTTGGCACCATTCTCCATGTGGGTGCATGAGTTGTCATGAAGGGCAAAGGGGTGAGATTACCACTTAGAAAATATGTCTCCCACTTTGTTTTTTTGTCTCCCAACTTGCTAAAGAGTCTAAAATGGAGAGGGAATCATGCACATGGGATCATATGGGTCCAAAATACCTTCCACCACTCACTTCCATATTATATCTAAGTGACCCATGAATTTTGGAATCATTATCCATGCATGAGGACAAAAACACATGTTAAATTATAGTCCCATGGAAAATACACCATTCTTCCCAGGAGAGGCCCTTTAGTGCTTAATGGTGTCATTAGGTACCTTAGAGGTATATTCCAAGTGTGGTATGATGTCCCACCTCAAGCCACCTCACTTTCAAGCCATGTCACTTGTAATATCACCTTCCATATCACTTTCCATGTCATCATGAATAGTGATAGTGGGTCCCACAGTGAATAGTGATAGTGAATAGTACTTTTGAAGAGTGCTTTCAAATAGTACTTTTGAATAGTGATATGTGAATAAGATAATAATTATTTGGTTAGGTTAATAGGGGTTATTTAAGGGTTAATAAGGTTTTAATGGTATTTAGGGGGTCCCAAGGCATTTAGTCATTGAAAAATGTTAGTGTGTAGTTTTCTAGTGTCTACATTTTACCCCTTTTTGTTAAGCAGATTTGAAATAACAAGATGTAAAACAAAAATGGATCACTTGGTCAAAGGTCAAGATTCCTTGAGTATGGGAGGAGGTGTTCCCCCTCAAACCAAGAGTGGATGAGCTAAATCAGAATTGGGTGTGGGTTTGATAAGTGGCTGGTGGGAAGGTACTAGGTGGTACCACAAGGTAGCTGGGTATTTAAGATGCAAACATGTGCATAAAATGTGACTAAGTGTGGTAGTTGAGATCACACATGAACTAAAGTTACTAATGTTGATTAATTTATGTTTGGGTCTAGATGGACATATGTCAAGGGTAATTGGTTCACAACCTTAATCATAACTAATCGGGTCATGCCTATCAATTAATCTAGATAGGGTCAAGGTTGGTTGCAGGTATCCAAGGTAGGAAGAGTTCCTAAAAAATAACCTAAATCATCAAGTTATGAAAAAATTAAACATATCAAGGTTGGTTGGTTGGTAAAAATGGCTTAGGTAAGGTGGTCACAAAGAAATTTAGTAGTTTGGGTCTAAAAAACTAATATCAAGGTAGATGTGGTTGAATGGCTAGTTGGTCAGAGAGAGTAGTTGGCAATGGTTTAGGAAGGGGGTGGCTAAGCTGACTCCATATGAACTAGGCAAGTGGATGCTACCTAAATAATTTAGTGGATGTGATATCCAACAAAACTTCAATCCAAATGTAGTTCTTAGTGGAGTTTAGATGGGTTGTTCTAATGTGATATACCACATGGTTAGATTTGGGTTGATAGTTTACTAATAATGAAGTGTCATGGTGTAGATGTGAATAGTCACCATAATAATCCCACATTCATTAGGAGAAGACACAGATGGGTAGGGTAGGATAAATAAGTGGGTAACAAAAGGCTAAGCATCACAAATGTCTTATGATGGAATTAAGCCAAAGAAGAGGTACCTTTATGAGGAAGCTACACCTTCTAAAATTATGTGAGGGTATAATCACAGTGATGAAATCTATCATGATGAGTCAAGTTCTAGGATGTGGGTGTCTATCAAGATTTGCATAGTCTCTTTGGAAAAGGTTCATCACCATTACAAGTTGAGTTTTAAGGGTAGTAGAAAATTGATGAAATACAAAGAATTTATTTGATGGATAATTATATTATATGAGTTAGGAAGTTGGTAGCATGGTGAGTGATAGAGGATGGACCTTGCCTAACCCAAAAGTTGCATGGGTAGGCTAGACAAATGGCAGCCATGTTTATATCATCTATCCTAGTTCCTTAAAACCAAGGAATTTAGGTTCCACTTAGAAGAGGCCCTACTATTAGGGAGCTACATGGTCCAGGATATTGGTTATACAGTTGGATAAGACAAGGGAAATTCTATAGTGGCAAGCATTTGGGAGCTATCTCCACTAACAATAGTAGTAATTTTAGAGGTGTGACCATTGAAACAACCCAAGGATGGAAGATAATTTACATCAACCAAGTTAAGGTGATGAAAATGACCATCAAGCCCATAAGGACTGATAGATGGTAAAGCAAACAAAGACATCAGATGATAAGGGTGATAAAAAGACATCATGATAGTGCATAATGACTATATCGAGATGACCAATTAGATCAAGGGATACATGTCCACATGAAAAGGTAAGTAGACATGAACATTTCAAGTGGAAATACTATTCAAGGGAATTAATTACATCATAAGATCCTCCCCATCAATGGAATAAATAATCATGTCAATGAGAAATAATAGTTGGGTAGTCTATTTAAAGAATCATGGTAAGAGAGAATACCTATTATGAAGTCATTTGGTTTTACAACTTTTTCAAGGTGAAGAGAACTACTAGAGGTTAAATATGGTGAATATTGGAAGTAATGGAAAATATAATTAGCAACCCCCATGACATGAAATGATCGACATAGTGAATGTATGTATCTACCAAATCCTGCTACATATAATGGTGATAATGAAAGTGTTATTAAACCAATAGCAGGAGGAAAGGAAACCATATCCTAAGATTGAGCCTAAAATATTACCTCATTAGTAGTGAAGAAGATGAGACTTTCATTATGCAAGGTGCAGGGCTAGAGAACATGATATTTAGCCTATCCATAGAGGGAACCCTCATTATCCAAGGGGATGTGTGTTGAGGAAACAACTGGTGGTACCTGTGTTAGTATAATAACTAGAGTAGAGGGATGCAATGGATACAATAGGTGATTAGGGTAAAATATCTAGATAAAAATATGATTCTTACCCTATGGGGATGAATGTGGAAGAGGAGAATATAGTACACCCTTTTATCAATTGTTGAGATAAGGAATATTATAGATGTTAGTTCAGGGAGTAATCAAGTAGAAGGATGTTTGAACACAAATATAGAGTCGCAAAATAATTTAACTAATTATTAAGTATGAAAATAATGTATGTGGAGGCCTTAGATGAGGTGTGGATAGTCTAGTAACTTTGTATGTGCCATGTGACTCCTTACACCCTAAAAAAAATATTGCATAGTTTGTTGTAAATATGTACAAAATGTGTTGAATGTCATTGTTTAAATGTTATCATACTTATGATTATGTGGATACTCATGAATTATATGGTTATGGTTATGATTTCTATGGTTATTGTTTTTTTAATCTCACTTAAGGTAAAGTAGACAGGGTAAGGCAACAAATAACACTAATGGTAAAGTGAAGAATATAATCAAGGGATAATTATTGCAAAGAAAATATCAACTAAGAATATTAGGATGAGAAGAGGGCATGATGTTCCTTCTTTGACAAAGACTAAAAATAGACCTAAAGTGGGCTTGGCTTAATGAACATAAGCCCTATGAATGTATTACATGAGCATGCTTTGAAGGATAAAAAAGGTATGTTGATCACACTCCATAAAGTACACACAAAATGTGTAGAGGTTTTAAAGGCTAAAGAGGTGATGGATAGGGAAAAGGGACTAGCTAGAGAGGGACAAAAGGAGGACCCATGCTTAACTGATAAAGACATTGAAGCAAGAAATAGATGTTTTGAAGTAGTGATCCTAACAAGATTTCATGCATTACACAAGGAATAAAACATGTATATGCATGTATAAATAATGTGACTAGTGATCACACTTTAATGAGTGAGAATTTGGAGTGCCAATGTGAGAAAATAATAGGGATCTAATAAGGGATGAGGTGAAGGTGGACTAGGAGATGGATGAAGAGATAAGTAAGAAGATAACGAGGTCACAGATAAAGATGAAGGTGGAGAAGGATGGAAGGAGCCAAGCATGGATATGGAGGAGGAAAATAAGGTTAGGAAGAACAAGGATTGTCATCAAGGGAGATGAAAATGAAATGAAATGGAGAAAAGAGAAGAAAAATAAAATGTGGAAGATGGGGGTTGATGATTGCACCAAAGAATGACATATTGGAGAATTGAAAAGGATGGGGAAACAAGTGTAACAATCTTGAAGGGTAAGGGGAGGATGAGAAATATGTAAGGCCATGAAAGGTTTGAAAATAAGTCTAAAAAATACCAAGGAGAAAATAGTTTGGTGATGAAAATGAAAAATAAGGAAATAAATGGAAGAAAAGGAAATAGGAGGAAAAATGAGTGAAATGAGGAGACACAAAATATGATAGGAGAGTGAATAGGTAGGTGAATATGTGACCAAGTAATCATATATTATGATAGGTAAGGAGAGGAACAACAAAGCAAATCATAAGGCAGTGTTAAATATGAGAATGGGATGGAAAATGGGAAAGGGGTGAAGAAAAATGAGGGGAAGCAAAATATGGGTGGGTAAGAAGCTAAAGAGATAAGGTATGTGTGAAAAATATTGTTAGAAGAGATTGATAAGTTGAATGCGTGATTAGAAGAGATTAACTAGCTGAAAAGTGGTGAGGCAGTGAAGAAATAAGGAAACACAATGAGAGGGCATGAGATGAAAATAAGGGATGAAGATCAAGGATGATAAGAAAGAAAAGGAAGAATTGAAGTAGGGATATAAAGGATGAATACTCACATAGATGAAAAATATAAGTGAGTACCGAGATGGAAAGAGGAAAAGGAGAATGCAAATCATAAAAGGCTAGGACTAATAAGAAGAAAATGGAAATTATGGAAGGCTTTGTAAAGGATAAATACCCATTTAGAAGCTAGTTATGGAGGAAAAAATGGAAAATGTGGGGAGAGTGTCAAATAGATAGAGAGTGGTGGCACATGTAAGAAAAAATGGCATGTTAAAAGAAATAGAAGAAATAAAAATCATTCTAGATTGAAAAGAGGGGAAAGAGGAAAAAAAAAAGAATTGGAATGAAGGTGGTTTAGACATAGTGGAAGGGAAGCAAGAAGGTGGTAGCAAAGAAGAGGAGGGAAGTGTCCATTAATGTGTAAGAGAATAAGATGATGTGGAATTGGTGAGGAAAAGAGAGTGAGAAAGAGGGTATGATAGGTTTACAAGGGAAAGGGGAAAGGATGAGGATGGTGGAAGAAGACAAAGGGGATAAATGGCATAGTTGGTAAGAAGTGGAGATAGGGGCAAAAACATGAAAAGTGGGTGGGGGAGTGCACTGCAAAGCATGTGCAAGGAAAGGTGATTGGGAGGATAATGAATCAGAGTAGGTGGTCACTTTATAGGAAAAAAAAGGGGTCGATGATGAAGGCTATCAATATTTGTGTTAAAAGAGATTAACAAGTTGGAAAAGTGGTTAAAAGAGATCAACAAGCTAAGGGGAAGGAGGTGTTAAAGAGATAGGTAGAGAAGTGGAGGAAAGATATTAGGTGAGAAGGGAAAATAAAGGATGTAGTTGAGCTGACCTTAGTAATAGAGCACTACCTACATAGTCCAAAAAACCTCAGGCTAATGTAGTTCTCCCATTAATAGGGAAAAACAAAGAGGAATTATTGGATGATTTTAAAATGCAAGGATGCTAGGAAGAATCAAAATCTTCCCTGACATAGGATGCCCTAAGCCAGAGGGTGTTGTTAACAATGAAAATTACTAAGATGCAAAGGGGGAGGGTTATTATTTTTTAGTGCTCAAACTACCCTTAGAAGTCAAGCAGTGCCTACATAGTCCATGGACATCAGGCTAATTTAGTTTAACAAGGGTTGGAGAATGGTGTTCAAATGGGTTGTCCCAATTTGATGGACCACATGGTTTAGTTTTTTTGAGAATTTGTGGAGAAAGGGGGTGCATCAAAGATGGGTTGAGTCTATGAAGAAAGGTATCTCCAAAAGGTGAGATGATTGATTACTAATGCTATTCTAATTTTGTTTATGGTTTGGATGGATGATAGTGATGGTACATAATTAGGTTAGATGACCATACTAGATGTGGAAAAAAAATACATGACTCAATGAGGAGAGAATAAGAAATGAGGTGTAATTCCTTTTTTTTTTGACAAGGAAAAATTAAAACAAAACCCAAGGTTGGATTGACTTAAGGAACATAATCCTTTCAAATGCTTCACATTAATGTGCATTGGTTGATAAAACAAGTTTCTTAATCATAGTGTGACAAGTAAGCTTGAAATCCCTTGATTTACAGATAGTATAAAGGGAAGATGGGTGATAGGTGGTGAGAAGGATAAATGGTAATATGTATGGTAAGCTTATGTGGGTAAGTTTTCCCCTTATATAGGGGACCTAAGAATGATAATAGATAAGTCCATGTCATATGCTATATTTAGACTGATCAATGCTAGAAGTCTATATGTGAAAGTTGATTATGGATTCCATATTATTATGTTTTTAGAGAGCTGATTTCAACTTTCAAGATTATTTATAATTTACTTTGATTGTGATAGTGGGTCTTTTTATGTATTGATCTATATGGGAAGTTGATCGATGTGGGAAGTTTCCAATGAATTGCTTTATTTTTGACAAAGTTAACTTAGCCATCCTTCTATGGAGTGGTCTAAGCTTAGTGGATTTGTTTAATGCTCTTGATAGTTGTGCCTCAAGGGAGTAATCTACCTTATATTTGGCAAAAAAAAAATTTGGGCAGCTATCCTTCAAGGGAGCAGTCTATACTACTTAATATATTAACCCAATTTATATTTTAGTATTCAAATTATTTTTGGATGCGATTTTTTTTATAAATAGACAAGTCTAATTAGGTTCATAATTTTACCTTTATGAGGGAAAAATTGTAACACAAGAGGATTAAATGATAGGTGAAAGGAGGTGGTTTGGGAGGCAATGACCATGGGATTCCATCTTGTTAGAGACAAAAAATATCCATGAGAACCATGCTATGGGTAGATCCATGGTACCCATATTTAGGATTACACTGTGACTATGATGGTTAATCATATGGTTCTATGTTGTAATCAATTATCCTTAGAAGTAGAGGAGGTAGATGGGTGAAAGTAAAAATCTCATTAATCAAGGGATGAGCTTAAGTTAGACAAAAAGTGAGTTTGATCCTTCTTTAACAGAATAACAGATGCAAATTCAAAGCATTGAGAGGCTTAAGTTCTAGTTTTCCTTCAAGGGAGGATAAATGATATGCTCCTAATCCATATTTATGGGTTATGATGTAGGGTCTAAGCTAATTGAAAGCAAACTTGCCTCATTTACTTTTCTCCATGTTAGTCACATGTTGGTTTTACTTTAGGATGAGGTCTCTGATATTGAATTTTTTCACTTTGAGGTGTTTTTCATAATCATGATTGATGCATTCTTGATAGACTTGAAGATGGTTATGAGTGGATAGATGATGCTAATTGAGTAACTCAAGCTGAGCCAAATGGTGTTGATGATAATCATCCTTAGAGATGAGATTTTCTAAAGATATGTGAAGTTATAGGATTTGTACTTTGAGAGGTAAGACTACCTCTGCTCCAAAGATTAGAGAGAAAGGGGTAGAAATTGTAGAGTTTTGAATGCTAGTGTGATAGGCCCATAAAGTGAAGGGGATGTGTAAATGCCAATCTTGACCTAAAGCACTAGCTACTTTGGTTTGCATTTTGTTGATTATTTTTTTAGATGCTTCTATTTATCTATTTACTTGTAGATGGTAAGGTGAGGAAAAACTTAGGTTGATGAAGAATTCATCACATAAACCCTAAACTTGTTTATTTTAGAAATATTTGCTTTGTCAATGATAATTTTATGAAGAACACTGAAGTAGCAGTTGATATGGTGATTGATAAAGTCAACAATATTCTCTACTTTGGTCAAGATAAGAGGAATATATTCTTCCCACTTTGGGAAATATTTGGTGGTTGTGACGATGGAGCTATGATGATACAAGGAATGGGGGTTGATTTCCCCAATGAGATCGATTCCCCATTGTGAGAAAAGTTAAAAGTCCTTAGATACTTGGAGGCCATTTGCTGGTACATGATGTAAGTTAGCATGATGTTTACATTTAACACACTTTTTTACATAACCATAATAGTCTTGGTTGAGGGTGGGCCAATAGTAGCCAAGGTGGAGTATGTGTTTATCAATAGCTATGACAATAAAATGTCCCCCATAGATTCCATCATGCATTTCCTTGATAGCATGGGAAGCTTCATGGATACGTAGGAAATGGAGAAGGGGGCCATCAAAACCATGTTTGTAAATAATTCCCCCTAGTATGGTGTAATGATAGGTACTCTGAATAAAGGCTCTTCAAGAATTCTTAGAGAGGTTGGGAAGCATGATGCCAAGGTGGAGGTAATTAAAGGTTTGGTCATAAAAAATATTAGATGGGGATTTCTCTACACTAAAAATGGTGGGGAGGTTAGATTAGGTATAAGAGGGTGTGTTAAAATGATGAATGGTGACAAAAATTTTAGAATTGGAAGGTTGGGAATGGATCTAGGAAACAAGGTAAGACATTTTATCCATGAATTTATTGGTAGATCAGGGAGCAGATTGGACTAGGTAACATTTGAATGATGCTAAGAACTTGTCAACTAAAAGTTTGTATTTCTATAGGACATCATTATTACATTAGTAAGAGTTATGACTTGGTTGACCATGAGATTTGAATCACCAAAGACATTGATGGTCTTAATTCCCAAATCTAAAGTGGTTTGAAGACCTATGATGAGGGATTGATTCTCAACCATATTATTGGTACATTGAAAGTCAAGTTTGAAGGAAAGAGGAAGGGGTTCACCATCAAGAATAATGAGAATAACTCCAACACCCCCACCTTATTGGCACTTCAAACCATTGAAGAACATAGTCATTTGGTAGGTTATGTCCTCTTGGGAGAGAGTATCATGGATTCATCTAAGAATTCAAGAGGAAGTGGTTGGTAATTTGTCAAAGGTGCTTCAAACAATTGGTCAGTAATGACTTTCCCTTTAATAAACTTTTACAAAAGGAACTCAGGATCAAATTTTGCTAAGAGCATAAGCCATTTGGCTATACACTAGTTTTGGTATGGCTTGGAATGCATGTACTTGAGTGGGTTGGTGTTGGTTATGACATAGGATTTATGGTTAAGAAGGTAGTGGTGGAGTTTGGTGGTCATGAAAGTCAAGTATAAGAAGATTTTCTTAGTATGGGTATACTGAGTCTCATATTTTACAAGTGTGTGGCTAATTTAATATACAACTTGCTCTCTCTATTTTTCTTCTTAGTGAGCTAACATTGTCCCTAGGGAAATATAGATGGTAGAGATGTATAGGTAAAGGGTTGGTCATCCTTAGGAGGGATGAGGATAGGTGGTGACAAAAGGTACTATTTGAGTGACTCAAAGGCTTTTTGACAATTGCTATTCCATTTGAAAGAGACAACTTTATTTATAAGGTGATGGAATGGTTGGCATTAATCTAAAAGTTGGGAAATGAAATGGTGAATGGATTGAAGCTTTCCCTAAAAGCTATATAGTTTCTTAAGGTTGGTAGGAGGGGGAATCTCCAATATTACCTTGACCTTGGCTAGATCTACTTTGATTCCTTGAAGAGAGATGATAAACCAAGGATATTTCTTGAAAGGACCCCAAAAACACACTTCTTGGGGTTGAGTCTAACATGGAAATGGATTAGGAATTAAAAGATAATACCAAGAACTTTCAGATGATCTTGGTGAGATTTAGATTTTCCCAAGAGATCATTGACATAGTCCTTTATGATGGTATGGATTAGGTCATGGAATATGTAGATCATGGCTTGTTGATAAGTTGCACCAATGTTCTTTAACCTAAAAAGCGTGACTCTATAGCAAAAATTTCCCCATGGAATGATAAAGGTGGTTTTATGCTGATCTTTAGGAGCAATCAAGATCTGATTGTAACCTAAAAACCCATCCATGAAAGATAACATCTCATGGCCAACTATAATATTAATAAGCTGATCAATACTAGGTAGAGGAAAGTCATCCTTGGCATAAGAGAGGTTATGTAGATCATGGCTTGTTGATAAGTTGCACCAATGTTCTTTAACCTAAAAAGCGTGACTCTATAGCAAAAATTTCCCCATGGAATGATAAAGGTGGTTTTATGCTAATCTTTAGGAGCAATCAAGATCTGATTGTAACTTGAAAACCCATCCATGAAAGATAACATCTCATGGCCAACTATAATATTAATAAGCTGATCAATACTAGGTAGAGGAAAGTCATCCTTGGCATAAGAGAGGTTAAGTTCATGAAAGTTCATACAAATGCATATACCCCTAGTGTATTTGTTGATAGATATGATATTTGAGACCCATTAGGGGTAGTCAATGGATTGAATGAAGTTTATGGATAGGAGATGTTGAATCTCTTCTTTGATGAGAACGGATATGCAAGGATGCATTCACCAAAGTTTCTATTTAACAATCTTAACATCATGATGAGTGACTATTTTATGGGTGGAAATGATGGGGTCAATCCTAGGCATATCATTGTATGACCAAGTGAATGTTATGTTATAGTCTTGGAGGAAAGAGAAGTTTCAAAGTTCTTCAGCATTCAGTGATTGGCCCAGTTTGAAAACACAAGGGTTGTCCATAGTTCCTAAGTTGATATCTATGGTAGATTTATTCAACATGTTCAAGAATTCATGAAGAAGGGATTTATGGATTGAATAATCTAGGGCACCAAGGTAGGTGAAAATAGAAACACCATATTAATGTTGGATGGTATTTATAGTAGGATAATTTTTCTCTATCATTTTAAGATAGATGAGAAGAAGGGTTATAATTTGGCCATCATTTTGATAGGTTAGGGGCCCCAAACTAAAGGTGTTGATAAAAAAATTTAGGAGGAATGATATCAAAATCCTCAGGCTTTGGAGGTTGGGTTGGTGAGGAGGGGATGTCTTCTTTGATGGTGTCAATAGGTTTGGGTGAATTGGTGGGTTCTTTAGGTGGTACAAACCCAAGGCCAAATGACTCATGAGGTTTTTGGGTTTTGATCAAAGGCAAATCATGAAGTCCTTGTTCATATCTACCTAGACCAAATCCATTCTAGGCACACTTATGAAGGTATAATTTAATGAATGTTGGTTTGTTAATGTAGGAAAATTCAAAGGTGAATGGTTAGATGGAGGAGGTAGTGGTGGGAATAAGAAGTGGTTGATCAAGTCACCCATAGATGAAGTTCATTTGATGGTTAGGGGGACCAAAAAGGATGATGGTACTAATATAAGGGTCATAGGAAAGGTCATGTCTGAGGGTCCCATATTATTGAGGAGTAGGGAAAGCATATAATGCTATAAGGTGATACTCCCCTAATGAGAATCATTAGAACATAGATCCCAAGGTCTCCTCTATGATAATCTATGAAGAAGGGATGGATGAGCTAGTTGAGGTTTCATCAATGGTTTGTGGTTGGGGTGTAACTATTGAGGGTGCATTGGATAGGTGTATGAAGACATCATTTGGGTGATAGGTCATGTTGCATGTTGAGAAAGGATTTAGGCTTGCTTGGATATTGATGACCTAACCCTCATGCTCAAACTTAATGTATCAATGGAGGGTAGAGGGAATACATTCCATGGAATGAATCTTAGGTCATCCTAATAAGATGTTGTATTGGAATTCTCCTTCCACTACATAGAATATTTTAGGGAGTGTGTGGGGTCCCACATAGATATGAAGGATGACAGTTCCCAAGGTAGTGGCCATAGTGTCGCTAAAGGATCAAAGGACTGTTGTGGATTTTGACATGATATTATCTAGTAAGTTGAGTTGGCCATAAGCATAGGAGGATATGATGTTAATGCTAACTCCTCCATCAATCATCACCCTTTTGACATGGTTTTGGTTGATGTAAGTGATAATAAAGAGTGGGTGATCTTGGTCTTTGTGGTGGATGGAAGGTATTTCTAAATTCCTAAAGGTGACAAGGTTGGATGTTTGAAGGGCACCACCAAATATAGCTAGAGGTTGAGGGTCATCAGGTTGGATCTCAATGGCTTGTAAGGCCTCTATGAGTGCTTGGCAGTGATGGGGAGAAGTAGAAATCAACTCATATAAGCTCATTTTTTTGGGGTCTGGTGAAGCTACTTAAGGATAGCTTTTTGAATAGATATTGCATATGAGTTAGGGTATGGAGGTTTCAATTGGGGGGAACCTAAGAAAGACACATTGGATTTTATTGAAGATGGTTGGGTGTGGTTTGCTTGGGAATGTAAAGAGGGGTATGTCTAAGGAATGGACATCTTATCCTTCCCTTTATCCTTTTTCCATGATCTAGTGACCACATTGATAGTATAGATAGGAGGGCAGGGTGAGGTAGTAGAGTGGTCAAAATCATCTTCATTATTAGGTGAGCGTGGAGGAGTGGGTAAGTGTTGGGTAGGTATGGTTTTTTTTGGGGTTAGTATGGGTGACACAGGAGGTTCATCTATTAATAGATCATCCTCATCATAAAGGTGATGGATGAGATTTTGGAGAGCTTTATAATTCTCTGTATCATGGTCAAGTGTCCTATGGTATAAATAAATCAAATTGTTATTGAACCATGATGGTTTGGGGCATGAGGATTTAAAGGGTTTGATGGGTGGTAATCTCGAGGAAGAGGTTTGAAATAACTATTAGAGAATGTCTAGGTAAGAATTAGTTAAGGGTAGTAAAGGTTTAGTGTTTTTTATTTTGGGTGTTGAGGTAGAAGGTTGTTTGGTGATAGGTGTCTTAGGTAAGGTGGCACAGAGGGTTTTAGTAGAGGAAATATGGTTGATGAGTTAGATGTAGAGGATGGAAAGGTAGGTAACTTAGGTATTTTTGGTGTAGTTAAAAGAGGTGTAGAAGGTGTAACCAATAGAGGTGGTGGGGTTTTAGTAAAAATAATGGGCTTCCTGCTCAAGGTAGAGGGATGAGGACTCAAAATGGAGGGAAAGTTTGAGGGAGGTAAAATTCAAGGTTTTGGGCCTTTGGGTGGTTATACCTATTTAGTTGCTTTAGTTGTTAGTTTTGGAGGGGGTTTGGTTACTTTAGTTGTCTTGGTGGGTTTAGGTGTTTTAGGGTTTAATTTTGAGGAAGTTTTGGTTATTAGGTGGAGGTTTTGGTTGGTTTAGAAGGGCTAGGTTGGTCTTACAAAAAAGGGCTTAGAGGTTCTAGTTTGGTTCCCTTACCTTTATCTTTGTTTTTGATGGAAGGTTTTAAAATTAGAGGTTTAGTGGGTGAAGTTATATTTTCTTGTGATATAGCTTCAAAATATGGAATGGATGGTTCTAAAATAGGGGAGATAGGTGTGGTAACCTCTATTGAAGGTGTGGATATAGTTACTTCCTCTATTTAGATGTCCAAAGGGCATAAATTAACTCTACTATTTCAATAAGTAGAGGGGGATTGGTATATTGGTGAATGGGTTATTTATCAATGAGTGTGTTAGGAACCATGTTAATGGAATGGGTGTTAGGAGAGTATTTGACATTATTACTCTCATTTTTTTTGGGAGCATGGCTTGAAAAAGGTTACCTAAATATGTCAAGGGCTTGGTTAGGTGGTGAATTGGGGTTGTCTAATCTAAGCTCCCCCTTGTCAATGAGGGATTATAAAAAGTATTTTAAGGTATTGCACCTATTGATATCATGTCATATGACTCAGTGAAAGGCACAATGGTCATTCTTGTTATACCAATCTAGCATGGGGTGAGAAGCATTATATAATTGGGGTGGTTTAATTAGTAGAATTTGGATGATATTACCTTTTAATAAATTTTCCAAAATAGAATCATAAGGTTCCCCAAGTAGAGTTAACTACTTTTGGTTGCTCCAAGTTTGGTTCCTTGGGTTTTGGTTTGAAGAGTTGGAGATTTGGTTCCTCAAGTTTTTTTGGTTGGTAGATGGTAGAAGTGTGGCTTTGAGGATAATAACATTGGTTGTTACTTTTTTTTGGTGTTGGGATTGGTTTGGTGGTTTGGTTTGGAAGAAGAGGGCTCATTAGGATTGTAAGTTGAGTTTTTGTTCATCAACTTTAACTTTCCTTCATCAATGGCTCTATTTTCTAGTTTTAAATCCATGGTAAAAGCTTCATCAAATGTCCAAAATCTTTGGACATGTAATGTGGATGAGATATGCTTGGCACATGCCCAAGTAAAGATCTCTATAAGTTTGAGTTAAGGTATGGAAAATGAAAATTGGCTAATTAAGTTCTTCTAATGAGTTAAAAAATTGGCGATGGATTCATCCTTGAATTTCCATATAGAGTGGAGGTCAATAACAGAAACTTTCTTAGATATATTGATCAAAAAGTGATCCAAGAAGTTTTGGGCTATTTTGTTGAAGGAGAAGATGGAATGTTTGGGTATGTCACTATACCAATACAATGTTGATCTAGATAATGACATAGGAAAGGTATGGAGGAGAAGAACATCATCATGGGTAATCAAATAGCATGAATGCCTAAATGATCTTAAATGTTGTTGAGGGTCTTCATTATTATTAAACTTGGTAAATTTTATAAGTTTTCATTAGGGTGGATAAGGTCTAATAGGGACTGAAGGGTGATTAGGCTAATTGTAAATTTGATCATAGGAAAAGAGATTATGGGCTCCAGAGATGGATGACTCAAGGGAAGTCATTTTATCCATGATCATCTTCATGAAGTCTATTTTGGGTTGAACACCTAGAAGGTTTTAAGATGCATATTTTGGGGGTGGTTGAGAAACATGTTGATAGTGGGTGGAAGGTTGAGGGGTTACCACATATTGGTATGTGGATGCTAATGGTTGAGTATAAGGGATATATTGGTATATGGATGTCAATGTTTGGCTAGGATTGGGTGGTTGGATAGTGGGAATATTCCCTTGTGGATTATGGAGATATATAAAGGTCACTTTTTAGGTAGGAATGGTAGTTGGGTTAGTGGCTGATGGAAGGGTAGTGACCTTTGTACTAAGCGGTGGTAACATGGAGGTTATGGACAGCACAAGGCTTTGAATCAGAGTAGTGTTTAATGGGTTGGAGGTAATTAGATGGAGATGGGTAGTGATAGAGGTAGGCACTCCTATTATGGAGGAGTGATTGGTAGGTGATATAAGGGTAGTGGTAGTTTGTGTTGTTTGATTTTGGGCAGTAACCTCAAGGGGATTATTGTTCAATTATAGGGCTTAGGTACCTAAAGGTTGAGTAGTACCTATGGTAGTGGAGGTAACCCCCATGAGGTGGAGAGGAATGACATAAGGTAGATCTATTAGTGGGGTCAAAATTGGGATTTTGTGAAATGTAGTTCTAAGTTAATGTTGTAAGGCTATGGGATTGTTTATAAGGAAAGTGACAAAATCTGCATATCATAGGATTACCTGAATAAGATTTTTAGAGAGTGAGGGGAGTCTATGGGTTTGGAAACATGTTATATGGGTGATGAGGTGGAAGAGGGTGGTTGAATTGGTGGTGAGTTTTGTTCCTCAAGGTCCCTTCATTATTGGTGAGTAAGAACCATATGAGAAAATGGGAAATAAATGATATGTTCTCACACCTAAAAATAAAAGAGCAGCCAAAAAAAGATTCAAGGAAAATAATGCATTTGTTAAGAGCATGTTAAGTCCTAGGATTATTTTCAATTTCTCTTTTGGCTTATGCCTTAGAAAAGTGTGAAGAATAAATTGGCTTGAATAGGTCCTAGAAAGCAATCTATGTGTGGTTTTGGGTTGCGTTTAGGTGCTATAAAAAAGTTTGTATTAGATCAGGTATATGGATTGATACTTGTGGATTTCTCCCCTCACATCATAATCCCTCATATAGTGTGGGTGCTTAGCCTTTATACCATTTATCTAGAGTTTATACTCAACCAAAGAGCTGAGTTGGTTATCCCCTCAGTGATTAAATCTAAGTATGATAACTGGGAAAGGGTAAGGTGATCCAATAGGTGATGAAATCCTAGTCAAGCCTTATCTCAAGTGTGTTTGATTTTTGTTTTAGTGAATGTTTTTTGGTTTGTGTAACATTTTTTCACTATGCTTAATTTTATTTTCTTAAATTAAACTAGATGAGCTAATTAAATAAGCAAACAAACTATGTATGCAAGTTAATTTTAATCCACAAGGATTTTTTTTTGATTTATTTTAATGAATATAAAATAAATTCAACCTAAATGAAATATGATAATGTAATTATTAATCCTAGGATGATTAATTTTTTATTTTTCCTTTTGGAAATGCAAGAAAATAAGATTTAACTCTTTCTAAAAAAATGCAACTAAAAGTGCAACTAAAATGCAAGAAAGAACACTTAGTGTGTATAGAATGCAACTAAATGAATTTTTAACTAATGTAAATAAATGAAATTTTAACTAATGAAACTCCAAATTTCCTAAAATAACTAATGAACCCAAGAAAACTCAAGGGTCCCAGTGGGCATGCCAAAAATTTTCTATCTATTATTTTTTGCTTTTTCTTAATTTGAAAAGAAAGAAACTAGTGAAGAAGGGTGTGTAGAAAAACCTATTACAATGTGTACATGTTGGATCCAGTTTGTTGTTAATATCTCATATTTTTCTTGGTAGGATGACCTAAAAATAAGAAAACAACACCACAAAACTTGTTTGTTATATAATAGAAAGGTGGATTGCCCAACATGAGCCATATCTTAGAAGCGAAAGCTTTCTATGAGGCTACTAATCCACCTGATTTAAAAACTAAGTTTATAAATGAAAATAAAAGGATTTTGTAAAAAATAATATAAAATTGAACTAAAAATAGAAATAAATGGAAAATAAATAAAAATAAAACAAAGAAGTTACATTCTTTGCTAAAACAATAACTAGATAAATCAACTAATGCTGAAAATTGGTTAAGGAAAAATGGTGGTTTTTGTTTTAGTTGAGTTGGTAAATGGTTAAATGGGTAAATTATAGTCAATAAATGGAGGATAAATGGTAAAAGGTATTATGAGGTCAAGAGGTAAAGATGGAAAAGAGGAAAAAATTGTAAATGGTCAAGGCGGTGGGAAGATAGAAGGGCAAAGAGGTAAATGGTCAAGATGGAATAAGGAGGTAAAGGGTGAATAGGTGAATGTAAAAAGAAGTAAATGGATAAGAGGATAATGATAAAAGGTATTATAATAGAATATATTAAGGGGATAAAGGGGTGAGTTCAAGGAAGGAATAAGTCTAAGAAATGAAATAATTTAAATACAAGAAAGCAAATAAATGTTACCTTGATGCTTGATGAAGATGTTGTTGTTGATGGAGCTTGACACAATTTTGGCAGAGTCTAGCTACTTGATACTCTTATCCTCCAAAATGAATGACCTCCTTAATGATTAAATAACTTGCAAGATGAAATATATTAACCAAAATCAAAATTAACCTTTGGTGAAGGAGAAGGGGGGGTATTTATAGCATTTGTTGTGAATAATCATGCCAAAAGAGAGAATAGTAGAAGTATGGCACCATTTTTCAAGTAGGATAATAAATGGAAAAGGTGATAAGGGTGGTGGGATTCCCACCTTTTTTTATTATCACAAACCTTGCATATGAGTCTAATTTGGAGTGCGAATCATGCACATGTGCTCAAATGAGGCAAAAGGACTTTTCACTAAGCTATTTTGTCTTTTGGCTAAGTGCACCATGAATTTTGGCTCCATTCTCAATTTGGGTGCATGAGTGGTCATGAAAGATAAGGGGGTGATATTACCACTTAACCAATAGGTATCCCACTTTGTTGGTTTGTCTCCCAACTTGTTAAAGAGTCCAAAATGGAGAGAGAATCATGTACATGGGCTCATATGGGTCCAAAATACCTTCCACCACACACTTCCATCTTTTGGCTAAGTTCCCCATGAATTTTAACATCATTATCCATGTATGAGAAAAAATACACATGTTTAATGATGGTCCCATGGAGAAAAATGTGCCATACTTCCAAGGAGGGGCCCTTTAGTGATTAATGATGTCATTAGGTACCTTAGAGGTAGGTATTAGGTGGGGTATGATGGCCCACCTCAATCCACCTCACTTTCAAGCCATGTCACCTTCCATATCACTTTCTATGTCACTTTCCATGCCACATGCCATGTCATCATGAATAGTGATAGTGGGTCCCTTAATGAATAGTGATAATGAATAGTAATTTTGAATAGTGATTTGAAATAGTACTTATACATAGTGCTATATGAATAGGAGAATAGTGATTTGGTTAGGTTAAGAGGGTTTGGTTAAAGGTTAATAAGGTTTTAGGGGGTCTTTAGGGGTCCCAAGGTAAATGACAAAATTAAAGATTTTATGTGCTAAAAAAGGCAAAGGTATAAAGGCATGGGTCTAAATAAATTATAATACATGAATGATCCTAATTCCAAATTGACATCACCATTAAAGCTTCAAAAAACCCCTAACATCCACAAAAGCCCTAATTCAAACTTAGATTGATCACAATCAAACCAAGAAGAGTTCAATTGCAATCTGAGCAAGAACAAGTTGACCCATAGATTAATTTTAATCCACTGGTAAAAAATTTTCAAGTATCACAACCATGGTATCTCACAAATAAAAACAAAGGGATGAGACTGAATTCTATTTAAATTCAAACAATGAGGAAATAGTTTTAAAGGATACATACCTGGATACTATAGCATTAAACACTAGGAATAGGAACTAGTCTAAACTCTTTTGGACCATTAAAGATATGTAATATCTTACAAGAGAATAATAAAATAATGCAACCATCCCACAAGATACAATGGCTTGGTCTCCATCCAGATGATTAGCCTCCATTATGGTACCATAAAGCCTGAGGTATTACACTGCATCGATGTCCTTACTCCTCTTTTCAAGGATTATAAAATTGAGAAAGATTGGATACTTTATGAGCATATTTGTAATAAAATAACATATATTTCCCTCCTTGAATTTGAAAGCTACTATAAACTATGTAAGCCCCAAATAGACTTGCCAACCATTACAGAGTGGACTGAAAAGAATAACTTAAACATAGTCCTTACCCCATGGCTACTCACTAGAACCCAAGTAATCCAATACCCCATAGGGAAATTCCAAATTATCTAATTAAATGATGGGATTAGGATAATTATGATCTTATGGAATAGGTTATCTGGAGTCCCCTATACCACACATATTGATAAATGTTGGGTGTCTTATGTTTACTTCATGCTAGAAAAGGGACTCACTCCCCCATTGGGTGAAATAATTAATATTCATTTGAAATCATAGTTCAAAACCATTAAAAGGAAAATGAAAAACCATTTATACATGATTTCCTATATTCTTGATGCCCTCTTAGTCACCACTGTAATAGCCCCTTTAAAAAGGGAATTTAAAAAGATAAAGCTCTGAATTGCTTTTCTGTATTTATGCAAACTATCTCCAAATAGATAAATAAATCACAATATAATCTCTTATTTATTCACTCAAATGATTACAATAGATGTCTTCTATCATGCATATCAAAGAATATTCAAATACGGTCTTAATAACCTGAGTATTCCACAAACTAGGAAAAAACTTGAATCTGGCACGTCTCAGCCTGCTGTGTCAAAAACACAGTTGCTAACATCAGTTATACTACCACCATCAGTTTCCTAGTGTCGATAACCTACTGATGTTAGTATAAGTTTGGCCAATGTCAGCCTCTATTGGTCTCTGCCTGTTGATGTCAGTCACTGAGTAGACTGATGTCAGTCACTGTACTATTGATGTCAATCTCTATGCTTCTTGTGATGCTTTCCAGCCTGATGTAGAATGGTATAGATTTGTATAAACCTATATAGATCTCATACAAAATCTAATGGAAAATCATGTGGCCTATATGCTGTACTCTAGATCTGAAGAAATATAACCTAATACAAAATATCTTTATTCTAAATAATTACTAAATCAAAATCTAATAAAATAAATATCTGGAAAGCTTTGTGATAAATTCTGTGTGAAGTTATCTCCCAAACCTGTAAACCTCTGTGATAACTTCCATATGAAGCTATCTCTCAAATCGGCAATAGATCAACTGATATTTCACAGCCTCTAAATTGCACACATTAAAGAGTGGACATTCTCCAATGCAAATGGAATCCTGAAACCCTTGGCTCAGTCTTCACAAAAGAATTCTTAGCAAAAATCAATATCAATAATCAATCATAATTAATAACATGACTCTCCCTCCTATGAGAAACCCTTATATCCTCCAAAAAGATGCACTTGCCCTAATTAGGGTTTCATAATTAAGAATTAGGGTTTCTTAATTAAAATATGCTAAACAATTAATATTTGATTAAATCAATAAAATATTAATATCTCCCTCAATACATGTCAAATCCTCGAACCATTCAAAGCTGGTGAACCAGGGAGTGATTTCACACATGATCATGCCATAATAGGGATGCTCCGCTGAATGCTAACATTCCCTATATAATAGGAGCTTAGACAAATGTGCCTAAAAAAGCCCAAATGAATGCCAACTGAAACAAATTCTACTAATCAAAGTGAAGCCAAGCTCCATTAAGACCCTCTATCCATCCTCTCAGCCTATGAGGGTCGCATGATAGGCTAATCATCAAGTCTAAAGATGTCAACTGAAAAGGGGACATGACAATCCACCCCTCCTAAAATTGCTTGTCCCCAAGCAATCTCAGAACAATGAACCACTCAATCCACCTGGATACCAAATGTAGTCATGATCTACACTCCTGTGAATCAATGCAAGCCCATGCAATATCCTCTAAAATAGAATAAAGAGGAATCCATAATCAAACTGGTGAATACAACTCAACCAATCTCTAAAATCACAAATGCCTTGGATGTGTCGATACTGCAGTCTGTGTAACTTGCTACTACCAATTCCATCTACAAAAGATGGTGCCAATCCATCCCATAATAGATGGTAAGAAACTGGAGCTGATCTACACCTATGTGAAATCAAATCTTCTATGTCTAGATCAAAAGAAGAATAATGAGCATCCCCCACTGTATAATGCTGGTAGGAACCCCCAAACTCTGCTACTGGCTCACCATCACTAAACTGGGAATCAACAAATGGCTCCAATCTCTAACTCCAAGGGGCTGTAGGTTGGATAAGAACCTATGCAATCTGCTCAACAAACCCTACCTCAAAATCCTTGTGAGGTAGCATAGTAGAAAGGATCACTATAATCTCTTCACCTAATCTACTAATATCACTAGTACCTCAGATGAGAACACCTTCCGTCACCTTATGTGAGTCTAGACAAACACCTGCACTATCCATCAAATACTCCATGAATGATTTAGTGAAGTAAAAATTATATGAGGAAGCATCAACATACTCCCCCACACACCACAACTGATCCCTCTATAAAGGTAGCACATCCAATTGTACCCCACTATCATCTATGTGAGAAGAATCAATCTAGAAACTCAACTCTACTGGTATCCCAAACTCATCAGGACCAAGTACTCCCAAATCTTGGACATGTGTGTTGGTCCCAACAACATGTTCCTCAGCAACAACTATAGGAATGTACTCACCACCAACACTCAGTGTACTAACCTCTGAGTACACCTACACACTCTGAATGCTAGCATCAGACTCATCCTCATCTAACTCTGAAGAAGCTGCTACTGAAACTATCTCATCATCACAATCTCTAGCTCCCTCATCATCTGTAACTAATTGAGAGTCCAAATCCCCATGACTAAGCTCATCCACATGTCTCTCAAAATCTGAGTGAGCCCTCTTCATTACCTCCATCTTAGGCTCTAAAGCCTCTGCCTCTGACTCAGAACTATCCTGCTATTCGAAATCTTTTGATTTTGAATCCTCACAATATGCCCATATTACACAATTTGCCTTGCCCTTAGGCCTCAAAGGACAATCATGATTGGCATGATATGGATCTTTGCAGTATAAGCAAAGCTTTTTCCTATGTAGATCGTTAAGAGCCCCTCGATCCAAAGGTGGTGTTGTGGCCCCTTTAAAAAAAGATGTCATACGCCGTACTAATTTGGCTTCGAATGTAGGGTCTAAAATAAATTCATTCATCCTCTTTTGGGTTTTAACCAACTAGTTCAAACTTTGTTTTAGCATCTTCATATCCTTGTCCCACTGTTTTTGAGTACTTGAACTACCCATGATTTACTAGACGATTCAATGAAGACCAATCTACCCAAACTACCCAACAGGATGGCAGGAATTTGGCTCTGATCTACCCAACAGGATGGTAGGAATTTGGCTCTGATCTACCCAATATGATGGTAGGAATTTGGCTTTGATACCACTGTAATATCCCCTTCAAAAAGGGAATATAAAAAGACAAAGCTCTAAATTGCTTTTCTATATTTGTGCAAACTATCTCCAAATAGATAAATAAATCACAATATAATCTCTTATTTATTCGCTCAAATGATTACAATAGATGTCTTCTATCATGCATATCAAAGAATATTCAAATACGGTCTTAATAACCTAAGTATTCTACAAACTAGAAACAAAAACTTGAATCTGGCACATCTCAGCCTGTTATGTCAAAAACACAGTCACCGACATTGGTTATACTACCACCATCAGTTTCCTGGTGTCGATAACCTACTGACGTCGATATAAGGTCCATTGATGTCAGCCTCTATCGGTCTCTACCTACCGATGTCAGTCTTTGAGTAGACCGATGTTGGTCACTGGACTACCGATGTAAGTCTCTGTGCTTCCCGTGATGCTTTCTAGCCTGATGCAAAATGGTATGGATTTGTATAGACCTATACAAATCCCATACAAAAGCTAATGGAAAATCATGTGGCCTGTATGTTGTACTCTAGATCTAAAGAAATATAGCCTAATACAGAATATCTTTATTCTGAACAATTACTGAATCAAACTCTAATAAAATAAATACCTGGAAAGCTCTGTGATAACTTTTGTGTGAAGTTATCTCCCAAACCTGTAAACCTCTGTGATAACTTTTGTATGAAGCTATCTCTCAAATTGGCAATAGATCAGCTGATATTTCACAGCCTCTGAATTGCACACACTAAAGAGTGGACGTTCTCCAATGCAAATGGAATCCTAGAACCCTTGGCTCAGTCTTCATAGAAGAATTCTTAGCAAAAATCAATATCAATAATCAATCATAATCAATAATATGACTCTCCCTCCTATGAGAAACCCTTATATCCTCCAAAAAGATGCACTTTCCCTAATTAGGGTTTCATAATTAAGAATTAGGGTTTCTCAATTAAAATATGCTAAATAATTAGTATTTGATTAAATCAATCAAATATTAATATCTCCCTCAATACATGTCAGATCCTCAAACCATTTGAAGTTGGTGAACCAAGGAGTGATTCCACACATGATCATGCCATAACAGGGATGCTTCGTTGAATGCTAACATTCCCTATTTAATAGGAGCTCAAACAAATGTGCCCAAAAAATCCCAAATGAATGCCAACTAAAACAAATTCGGCTAATCGAAGCCAATCCAAGCTCCATCAAGACCCTCTATCCATCTTCTCAGCCTACGAGGGTCGCATGATAGGCTAATCATCAAGTCTAAAGATGTTAACTAAAAAGGGGACATGACAACCACCAAGATCCCACACATTAATAATTAGTCACTTGATGGGAGACCTATTATCTCCCACCATTATTCCAATATTTACATATTCAAATACAAACACAACATGCAGTTCATTTATGATTGTGTTTATCCAAATCTAATGCAAGCCATCATAGGAATCCCCATGAGCAGGGTCAACCCCCTAGTTAATAAATATGTGGAGTTAATAGGGGATATATGGTTCTACCTAGATTACATAGTAATAAGGATAGATGGGACTTTGACACAACCCTACAAGTTACCCATTTACGTGCCCCACAAAACTAGCATGAAAAGAAGTTTCATAGAAAATTCTTCATGATATAGATGGATTTTGCAAGGAGAAAAGAAAGGGCATCCTCCATCCATTTCCTTTGACAATTAGTACAACTATGTTTTAAAATTGGGAACATGTGAATGTTAATGCCAAACACAGGGACTCATTCACCCTAAAAAAAGATGAATTGAGGAAATGGGACCCTAATGAGAGAGTCACCAAACATCTAAAGTCTAATACCATAAGCAAATGCTATGAACATCAGCCTAATGTCCATGACCCACTATACATCAAGGCCTCTAGTTTCCTAGAGGTATTAGCCAGGTTGAAGAGGCATAAATTTAAGCTAGAGCACAGGGTAGCTAGGTGAGATGAGAAACCACTAGTTGAGATATGGAAAATGGGGCCCTTGTAATATCACTTATTTCCTATTCCATCCTTTAGGCCCCCTTTGTAATAAGTCAAACACAAGTTGCATTAGGAAATAGAAAAGAGAAACTAGAAGAGTGACCTGGTGAAGGAATATCATATTCAACCCCACCTAAAAGGTCAGAGTCTCCAATAGAGTTCTTGGATATGATTGCATTAGAAATTGGTGAGACAGTAGAGGATGCCCTCAAGGTGCTTGCTAAAGCATATGGGCCAGATGAATAAGAATACAAAATTGAGGAACCCAAAGCCTAGGATGAGGAATTAGAATAAGAGAGAGGGAAGTTGATTTGGACCTAGTTCTAATAGCACCTGACAAAAGGAAAGTTGAGTTGGCATTGGTCCTAGATGGGGAAAAGAAGACAAAATTTACCTTCATTCACTCCATAAGTGAGGTCAACTTGTTTAGTGATAAATACCCCATTCATGGGCCAATTATCCTTGGATGGTTCAATTATGGTAAGATGTAAAAAATTCCAAATTTATCCCACTCATGGGCCATGAGCTAAATAGTCCACATTGATGTGCATGATGAGATCAAGCTATGAATATTAGTCTTGATGAAAGAAGAGGAAGAGAGAATAATAATTTCCATATCAAGATCAATTCATACACAAATGGACACTTTAAGAGCCTCAAGCATCACATAGGTGGAGACTCCTTAGCCTCCAAAAATCATAGAGTCATCAGTTAGTGTGCAGTTCAATCCAAAAATGGCATGATTTGAAAGGGTTACCATGAAGAAGACCATGGTTGAAGGTGAAGAATTCACATTTTATAAGGGTAAACCATTTTTTGGTTTAACTCCCATTGGAGGTCAAAAGACTGGTGAACATCTTATTCATGAGGAAGACATAAAATGACTAGCTGATGCTCATTCATCTCAGTTCAAAGGAGGTATCAGATGAATGAAGTAGAGGATACAAAACTTGGAAAAAGAAAAAGAGAATCTAGAGACATAGGCTATCTTATTGGTCATAGAGGCAATGATGAAGATTTTTGAAGCATATTTCTATGACATGTTTAACTCATTAAAGTTTATGAAGCTAAGGTAGAGTGCATTGAACCAACAAGGTGAAATAGTCAAGGGTTTATTAATCAAATGGTAGAGATCAGAGGATAAAATAAGGGAGATTATCAACATACTGATTAAGAGTAATATTCTTGGATTCAAAACCATTATCCTAGCCCACTTGAATGCAATATTGGGGATATTTTTTGATAAAATGCAATGTTTGAGTACTTGGTCAAAGAGTTTAGATAGATTCCTTGGAGATGATGAGGAGCTAATACCTAGAATCAAACAACTACTTGAAATCATGATAGCTAACCCCACAAATTCTATCTCCCTAAGCTTAATTAATGATGCCAAGTTTAAGCATAGAATGACTTTTGTAATGAAATAAGTAAGGATCAAAAGTCAAGACCAGTCTAGAAGTGACAATAATTGAGTCATATGCATGATATTTACTAGTGAAGAAAAGATTGTTGAAGCCAAGAGAATGGAGGCCATGGCAAGGAATGATAGGGTTTTAAATGACTTAGCTGATTAAGAAGATGATTGTCTCTTAAATGTAGCTATTGATTTGGATCTAGTTAGTGAAAAACATTAGAGAGCCATGGATATTCTTCAAGAACAACAAGGGATCCCTCCAACCCAAGGCCCACTAGATAATTGATGATATTTAATTTTATGTAAAAGATTTATAATATTTGAATATGGAATATTATTTGGTAAAGGCATATTCTAGTTTCTTAGAGTATTTGCCTATTAGTCAGTCCATTTTGGAAAGAGAAATGTATTCTATAAATATGATTAATGATAGTTGTACTTATCTTTGTACATGTGTAATATTATGATTGATCGGTATACTGTTTGAGTCTCATATAAAAGGTAGTATTACCATTTTGTTAAGAGAGGTAGTTTTGAGCTAAAACTTGTATACTTCTAAGTAATTAATATAAATAAAGAATACTGAAGAGTTTGTCCAAATTTGTTTGTATCAATTGTTACATGGTTTCTCTCTCAATTACTTATTCTAAGCATTGAATTTGAATGGTTTTTTATGAATTCTAAATGTGCATATTTGATACAGGGTTGATAATTTATGTTGATGATAGATTAGTTGAATGTTCTTAAACTTTGTTTCATTTTATTTTCTTTGCATTAGGATGTGTAAATGTTATTTGAATGTAGTATTAATCCTTTAAGGAAAATTTAGTTCATACTTATATTCTTTCACGTTTTCCTCAAATATTTGCCTGGTGTATGGTGGGATTTGAGCATAAACTAATTCACATTATATACTAGTTAAATTCATGTTTAGTTGAAAGTAAATCCTTGTCATGATGTTTGAGGCAAAGATAAGAATCACATATTTTCTTTCTACCCTACCCTTCCTTTTACTTCTTTTTTGACCAAATCACTCTACTTTAAGCTTCACTATAAATTTTCATTTAGATTAATCTTTAGTTTAGATTTTAATCATAAATTCACTAAGAATAACACAAGATATCTTTTATTTTACTTAGATTAAGGACCAAAGTGGCTCCCAACCACCAATGAAAATAAATTTGTGTAGTAGTTTAATTTTCTCTACCTCTATTTCACCACAGGTAACTAGATTACCAAAAACTACTACTCATGCTCTGAATTCTTAGAACTCTAAAATGAGAAGTGTTATTTAAACACTAATAGCACCTATGATACACATGGAGGCATAAAAAATTCCTTTCACATATTTCATTATATTTATTAAGGCCTAATAAATATAAAATATATAACCAATCAAAAATCCATAGCCACTTTTCTAACATGGATTATTCTATTCTTCCTTTCACATTTTCTCAAGGTATTGATAGCTAATTTCCCTATAAGGTGGTCCATGTTATCATTATACAAAGAGTTAAGGTGAACCATCCTATGTAAAAACATACAGGTCATCCCAATGTTCCTCATCACCCCTATCAACCTTACACAAACCATATTGATAGTCTTTATATGTATATTCAAGAACAAGTACCTAAGGCTTATACTTGTGAATCCCTTAAATACCAAAGCATCACTATGAGAATGTCCATAGAGGAATTATAAAATAAAAATAAATATTTCAATTTAAGGATCAAATCACTTGAAAATATGATCACATATATAAATAATTCAAAACATATAAGTGTTAATCATATATCTACATCTCTATCCAAATATGTTTATCCTCAAAATACTTCATCTCAATAATGGAAGTTAAAATAAGAGACATACACACATAATGATTCAAAAATTATATATAAGGAAGATAAAAGTTACAAAAATATTATAATGGAAATGCATAAGACTAATTTAATCACATTACCTCCCATGCATTCTATATGAAATCAAAATATTTTTGTACATAGCAAAAAATGTATGGACATCATACAGACAAATTTTAGGATTTGAAGAATAAAATAAAAATTATCAGTGATAGTGGTGATCCTATTATATATAGATCAATCAAACCAAACCTAATTCAATAAAAACTACTATAATGAATAAACTTACTCACACTATGATTGTATCTCCTACAAAAGACATTATAAAGGAACAAAAATAACAATTAAAAAGGTAAAATGAAAATAAGAAAGGTTAAAAAATGAAAAACTAGAGAAAGAAAGGTTAAAAAATGTATAGTTGGATAAAATAAGGTGACAAAAGGAAAAATAAGAATAAAATATTTTATAAAAGGAACAACTAGACAAGAAAGGTTACAAACGGAAAAATTAGAGAATGAAAGGTTACAAAAGGTAAAATTAGAAAAAGAAAGCTTAAAAAGGGAATAATTGGAACCAAAAAGTTTTCACAAGTTAAAAAAATGTCACTAAAATAATATCAGTAAAAGATAAGTTGTAAAATCAAACTCAATATATGCAATAAATAATCCTTAATAAAGGGTTTTTCATTAAGAAAAATCAAAATCAAGACATGTAAAAAGTCTAATGTCATAAGTGTGGTTCCAAAGGAGACAACAAAAAATTGATCCTCATATCTAGAGCTATTTATTATTAGTCCTCCCATTGATGGAAACAAATTCTTTATTTTCATGATTACATATTATCATGAAGTCAATATATACATCATGACACTTCTCCCATATCTTAGGTGTAATAATTAAGACCTGGGTAAGACTCCTAGGCCTTAACATTTCATAGGAACCTTGAGTATCTAGTAAAAATTATGATCAAAACATGTTCCATTATATTTCACATTAACCCTAATTTGGATCAATATAATGAAAAAATAGGAAGATAATGGCCAAGATCAATGGTGGAAACACTAGGTAAAGATCATGACCATATTACATTTTAATATTAATTTATGATTTTTGAAATTTCATTAGAGGAATCTTCTTCAAATAAAGTAAACAAACTACAAAATATTTCTTCAAATGATGATACAACTAATAAACAAATTTTAATAAATACTACAATACCATAGGAATAAAATCATAATTTATTTACTCATGATGTTTTATATTGTGAAAATTTATTACTTTGAAGTAGTTGGAGTGATAATTTAGATTATTTCACCACACAAAATATATTGCACATAGCCTCTTGGATTGATTATCCATTATATTCTTCTTATTTGACATAAATGTGCTCATATTCTCTTTCATAAACCATTATTGTAGCCCTTATCTTTATTTTCACTTGGACCTTGCCCTTTTATTGTTATATTTATCTAGAAATTTATGACACTTATCTTATAATGATTCTAATTTCACATACTTTGCATCATTATACTTCCTCACACTTACATCTTGAGGACATAAAAATAATTTTTGGCCTCCATCAAAAATATATGATCATATACATTTAAACCTACATATTATTTGATCACACATTGAATATTTCACATTTTGGATATGATTATTTATATCTCCCTCTATGTTCTTGTGTTACATTTTTATGATTAAAATATATAATAGGGATGAATTTCTTTCTTTGAATTTCTCCACATAGTCATGATATCAAAACTAGTAAACATGATAACTTTATAGATGTTGTGATTGTTTAGATCCATCCCACTATTATATTTTTGGAACCATTTCCACTAGGAATCAATTTTGAAAATTTCAAGTATTCCCAAAAAAAATGAAAATAATAATAATAATAATAATAATAATAATAATAATAATAATAACAACAACATCCATTTTTTTTAACAATCTAAAATTAGGACTTGATCATGACATGGTTACTAGATTACATGATATTCACATAATATTTATAAAATGTTTGGTGGTTGGCATATTATTTTCATACATATTAATATCATAGTTTATGAAAGTTATGTAGTAAAAACATGTTACACATGGACATAAAAATATTGTACTTTCCTCTAATTAGTGGCCATGTTGATAATTATAGCATCTTATTCTCTAGGTTTCACTATTATAGGTTATATATAATTATATGGCATTCTAATGTATTTACCTACATGTATTGCTTACACATGTCTAGATTGTTACTAATGTATTATATAGTGATACATGGATATGTTACTATAATATGATGTCACATTGATACATATCGATGGTGTAGACTAGTTCCTTATTCTATGATCCATTGATGTTTGTCACTTTGTTACATTATAGACTAATTTGTGCTTGTATATTATATATCTCCCTTGGACTTATTTGATGTGACATCCTTGTTGTCCCTTATTTATGACCTTAATATGTTCCCTTGATTGTGGCCTTCAATCTTATTTCTTATGACATATTTATGTCCCTTGTATACACACTTGGCCTTATATGTGACATTAACACTTGCCCTCATTGAGTTTATGAACATTGAGTGGTTACATAATCTACATCACACTTTTAGTATGCAATATTATTTAGAGATCCTTGTATTGTGTGATTTATTGATAAATATATTTAGACATGACACTTTCATGCCCTTCATTATATATGTTCCTTGATCAATATATACATTACTATGATTAACTATTCTACACATGTTCACATCATACTATGTGATTTTATATTTATACTCATGTTTTATACAAAATGAGTTTTATGTATAAAGATAATATGTTAATTAAATGGTTTGATATTAACATTTTAATATTCAGATTGAGGCAATGTAATAAAATATTTTGATAATAAATTCATTCAACCAGGTGCAATAAATATAGAAATAATTGTATAACCATACAACTATGGTATAGGAAAGAACATATCTTGTTTGATGTTATGTCATTGACTTTCACTATTTTTTATATTTATTTTGGTATTATAAAGTAGATTTATATTCTATTAATTTAGGATTTTGAATTTTTTCTTCCTTAGACACTTATGGTAGATCTAGAGAGCTGGGTCAATTTTAGTGTCCATCCTAAAATACTTACTCTTTTCTAGACCTACTAGTTTCACTTTTATGGGTTTCTCATTACCTTTCTATTATTATCTTTGTATCTTTCACATAGGCTATTAATCTTTTTAAAATTATCAAAATATAATCTAGTAATCCTTGGAGTGACTATGGGAAAAATGGGTTAGTGGGCTGATATCATAAAGCTTCCATAAATACCCCTTTGTTAGTGGGTGCTACCTACATAGTCAATACTCTGAAGAGAGCCTCAGACTTATGTATTTTTCCCCTACATGTTGGCTTGTGTGTGTACAAAGATGCAATCTATGATAAGCAAAGACATGTAATGACCTAGCTTGTAACTTATTAAACATGTCTCATAATATGCTCATTTAATGATTTAAACTTGTAACAATACTTATATGATTGATATATATATAAGGAAGAATAGGGTAGTTTTATTGACTTGAATGCTTGATTGAGTGCTTCTTGGTGTGTTTCCTTGTGAGTTATAGGTATTTTATAGGGACATAATGAATTAGGGTTTGATATTATATATATAAAAATCTATTTTATAAATATATCACAATAAATAACTTAGGTAAACGTTTTAGATACATTTTATTTTAAAATTAGATGAATTTTGGGCACTAGACACTTTGTCAGAAAAGTGGGCACTTGCATCAATACAGGTGTCAATTTGGGATGTATATGTTTATGAGGCTATAAAATAGGTACAAGTTTAGATATTTTTGGATAGTATAAAATTAATTATCATAAAAATAACAATGGTCAGACTAAGAGATAAGAAATTTGGCACAACAAGATAGTGAACATGATCTTTTCATCAATGATTAGGTCTAGAACTTAAAGGTAAAATCATAATATGTATTTTTAATGTTTACAAGTACTAAATAAATAATATATTTTTTATTTACATTCCCCCCCTCATTAATTTAGTAATTAAATTTCTAGTTTAAAATAAATAAATACATACATGGGTGTGTATCACACACCTTATATTTGTGTAAGCCCAACTTGAGTGCTTTATTGGTGACTGAACTACAACTGAGAGGATGTTATATTATATATCTAGTGTATGAAATATGAAATTTAAATAATTTTAAATGATTGAAATTAATAAGATCAAGGTTAAGAGTACACCTATGTGTCGATGCAACCATATTGCCTTTTGGTAATTTGATTTGACAGGATGCCTCATTATGAAGCCTTAAATTTGAAAATTTGGGAAATTTTGAACTTGATAGTGCATATATATAGATATTAGAAGAAACATTCCCCCAAACTTAGTTTAAATATTAATTTTAACATGTCCATTGATCTTATTTAATTTCAATTATGCAACCCAAATATGTGCATAATGTGGTGAGTGTGAGTGATTTAATCAAATCATAATCTATATCTGGTGAGGGTAGATTCTTTAATCAAATAAAACCTATAACTCTGATAAATTTATATGATTTAATCAAAAATTATAATTTTGGTAAGGTTGAGTGATTTAATCAACTTAACCTTCAAAACAAAAACCAACTACTACAATAGATTGACTCAATAACAGTCCATAACAATCCATCTTGTGTATGATAAAACTCCATAAGAGTTTTTAAATATATAAATTTATTTTATTTAAAAATTTTAGGTGCCTTTTGTATGGAGTCTACACCTCGTATATTTGTCATGCTAAAATCTAGGTATAATAATGGTAATAATACATATAATGTTTCCATAAATATGTATATGAATCATATAACTATGAAATATTGTGAATATAGTATTGGTGAAAATGTGGAGGGCATGTTTTTATTGCATGCCCCAACTAAATTTGTATAATTTAATAACTAGTGTAAATTTTGAGAACATCTTTTCATGACATGCCCCCACTATCATCTGGAGATGATATATACTAAATAAGTGTGGATGTCATGCCTTTTTGACATGCCCCTACTAATATTACCCCCATTTTAAGGTGAGTGGAAGTATAATCTGGTAGTTACCTTACCTCAAAAGGATATGATAATTATATAAATTGTGTATGGATCCTAAAGCATATATGAGTAACATGTCTAGGTAGATATAACATTGAAGCATGTAGTATGTGATCACAATAGTGCCTAATATGCATGATGTAAATCATGAAAATGCCTAGAGAGTAATAAAAAAATCCCAAAAAATCAATCACACACACAAGAAAACTCAAAATAAAAGAAAATGGAGAATGGTCCAAGGAGACTTCATAAAAGGTGCATGTTCAAATGCCACACAATCTAGGACATGACCTATTCAAATTTCCAAATAGAGTATAAATGGATATTAAAATGTACACATATGACATAGAGTGATATATTAAAATGTACAAATAGGAAGGAAAATACATGGGGGTCACAATCAATGAAGAATATTAAAATGATAAAAAAGGAAATACAATACAAGACAATAATAAACAAAGAACACACTCAAGGAAGTGAAAAATGAAATAAATGAATATATTCAACCAACATGAACATATCAAACTATTTCCTAAACATATGTGTTTTGAAAATGTTAAGTACATAGCATATCAAGTACATTGTGAAAGATATAAACATGGATAGAGGCATGTTAAATATATAATTTCAAACATGATACTACAAAGTGACAATAAAATAATATAACCTAGGTGTATCTTGATAAAATAATTATATAACCATAAAATACTTATGACATGAGTGAAGGGAAGACCCAAAATTTATATGTGCATATATCATGTACCTGGGTATGCCTGTATCACATGCAAATGAAGCGTGAAACACATGTATATAGAAATGAATGGTATGTTATCTATTACTATGGATAAAATAACATATGTATAATAAATAGTATAAATGGAATAATTTTGATTTTTTGGGGTGTTTTTGAATTATTTGAATGTTTTTTGTATTTTTGGAATCTTTTATTTTTTTAAATTTTTTAGAAAAGGAAAAGTCTAGCCAATTATCCCATATAAGGGATTTTCATATGGAAGTGATCTAAACATTGGATATGGTTTATAAAACTAGTGTTACTACTAGGGATAATTTATAGGTGTAATATATATTTTATAGGCTATGTAATGCTCTATGTATGTACCATATGACTATGTGGTCTCAAAGATGTAATAGAAGTAGGGGTTCATGTAACCCATAGTTTTGTGATTTATAGTGTATTTTACATAGTAATAATAGAAACATATTCCATTACTCTAGATAAATAAATAGTTTATGTATTTTTAGATTATGATTATGTGGAACCCACTATGTCTCTCTGATGTAATGTTCTCTCGAGTATAGGTCACCTAAGAAATGGGATTGCCTATTACTTACCCTTTCACAGAGGATTAACCTTAGTAGGTTTGATAATTACATGTCTTAGAATAAAATTTTATTATTTGAAGTGGATGTTCATATAGAATTATATAAATTGTTATACCCTATTGGTATAAATGTATTTAATACACCCATGCAATATGGAAGGTATTGCACAAAATTTATGTGTATTATTTCAAATAATTTACTTTTGCTTAAGAAACATGTTTAAAGTATGATATTTTATTATGTGGTAAATTATTGATAGTTGTTCATTTGTTTTGATGTAGTGATAAATGAGGTAATCATCTTACATAATGAAATATACTTAGGAATAAAAATGATTAACAATAATAATCATGTGTTAATTTGATTTTTGATTTCATTTTTAACACTATAATTGATGTATCTATGGAATATGAAGTGTATATATTTGATCTATGTCTATGTGTATTAGTTTGGGTACCAAAATGTTCTATTTATATATGTGAATAGGATTTATCATATTTGGCTCAATTATTCCACATGTTCCTTTAGTAAGAGCTCATCAATAAATGGTTCCTTGGTAGGATTAGTGTAGAAGAGATCTGTCATTATAGAGAGTGCAATAGGAGAAGGAATTCTTTAGGTGGTTAGCTTATCTTAAGGTTGATGGACCATATGTTCCTAGAAAGGAGATAAATAGAATGTTTCAACCTTCTTAGAATGACTTTTATAATAAGTTTGGGAAAAATACCTTTTTGTCTCTTTATTAGATGTAATAACTCCTTTGACTACAAGTTGTGTGAGATTTTGATTTAGATTAAAAAGTCATTGTCTTGATGCCCATTAATACCATGGTAAGTGAAAAAGGGTCATTCTTTCACCTTTAAAATCATGTGTGGTGGATGGTAGTAATTTGGAGGAAAAGTAATAAATCATTTATCCAATAGTGTATGTAATATGTCATATGGCCTATCTCTTAGCTAATCAAACTGAATTGGTTGCATCTTAGTATAGGTACATGTTTTAACTGTAGTAGGTATTTTGTATGCAGATTCCTTTCCTTTATGTAAAAATTTTACTATTTTTTCCTTGGTATGAACTAATGATTTAGAATAAGATATTTTAGGTAGATCATGATCCTTATTATTATTATTATTATTTTGTGTGGTAGGAAGATTTTGTACCATGATTGCCTTTAGGTGAAGAAACAAGTGATTAGGTATTGGTATTTTTTAGGTCACATGCATATTTACACACATCTCAATATAAATTATTGAAATAAGTAAAGGAATTATGCGATTCTCTTTCCCTAAGTGGAGAAATAATACCCATACTAAATATGATGTGTACTTATAAATTTGAGGGGGTATATTTCAATAAATACAAAATATCTTTGAATTGAATAGCATAGTCTTGAAAATTTTCATCCTCATTTTGAGTTAGGTTTATCAAATGTTCCAATGGTAGCTTGGGTAGTTTGTGTTTATGAAAATGAAATAAAAATACATCGTCAATTTTTTTCAATATTTATATGCACCCATAGGGGATGCTATAGAACCAAAAAAGAGATTCCTTAGTTAATATCCTATGCAATGTTTTTAGAAATAAGTGTCCATATTTTTTCCAAAGGTTAAAGGAGTGTATATTTTGTTTCAAATGATTTGTAGGATCTCATTGGACATCAAAAGTATAAAATAGAGGCATCATAAAATTAACATGATAATGATATTCAAAGATAATTATAGTAACGGGTTGGTTTGCTAAGATATTGTCATTAAAATTAGCCTCATATGAGGAAATTTTCAATTTGATAAAAACCATTTGTTATTGGAGATCTCATATGGTAGTCATCATAGATATAATATCACTAGGATGAATTGGTAAAGAGTTGGAATAAGTGTTTATAGGTTGTAATTTACCATCCATATGAAGCATAGGAGTAATAGAATCCTTAACACCATCCTTTAATTATAATATAGGATCATAATATGTTTTTCAAAAATTACATAAATAAACATCCATTTTACATGATGGTTCAAGAGAGGTGAGTATATCAATTTTGATGTCATGAAGGTTGATACAAATATCATGGGAAGGTTTTGACTACATGAAATTTCATTACATGTAAGAGGAATACAATATGTACTTTCATTATTTTAATCAATAATTCAAACATGGTTTTGAGTATAAAATGTAAAAAAGGGAGAAAGAGGAATATTCTTTATTTTTATTGAAACATCATCATAAGGAGAAAAAAATTAAAGTTACACTTTCATTTTCTAATTCGAAAGACAAAGGAATAGAAGATGAAATATAAATTTATAGTTTATATACATCATTCTCATATGAGAAAATAACATTGGCATAACTAGAATTTGAATCTTGAGATGCATTATTGTTTCTTAACTTTGGAATTTATTTCACTAGGAAACCTTTGGAAAAGATGTTTTATTTTTTTTATCATGAATTGGGAGAAGAGTAGAATGAAATGCTTGTACACTAATTTGGATACTATTATTATTTTCATATTTATAATATAAAATAATAGGAAGAGAATTAATACATGAATTTGTATCATTCAAATATAGATAGAGAGAATTAAATTCACTATTTTCAGTTAAGTGATCTAAAGAAGAAACAATATTATCAACATTATAAATTGTTTGAAAAGAAGGAAATCATTCATCCTTTTCAATATGTTCATCATTATAAATAGAGGGAATGAATTATGTTATGAATGATAAATTGATATTTTCAACATCATGAATTATAATTTATTTCATGTATATTATATAGTTATTATCTAATGCACTAACAAATTTTATCATTTTTAACTTTTTTGGAATTTTATCATTATATATAGAAGAAATAGGAGAAATATGATCCTCTTATTCATATTCAAGAAATGTATAATCTCATTCATAACCATATGAACACATGATATGATTTTTGACTTATTTATTTAGCCTTAAATTTTCATTACTAATACTTTATTTAACATAATTTTAATAAAAAGTGGATGGTTGGGGACATTAATTTTTTTCCATAAGATCATCATATGCAATTTATTGATCATTAGGAAGATTTAAAAAAATATTGAAAGGATGAGGATTATTAGGGTTTTGAATAAGAGTTTCCATTATGAGGGTTCTAAGTTTAGACATAAACATAGAGGAAAAAGATAAAGCTTAGGGTAAAATGTGAAGAACCATTCCTTAAGCTATGCCTATGAAATAAATTAGATATGTAAAATAAATATAATAATATGAAATTGATTTTTTATAAGGAGAAACCCTAGATGAAATTTAGGGTTTAGTTCAAATAATAATAGAGGATTGGATCACTAGAATTTATTATAGAAAATGGTTTTTATATATAATCATAATAAGATAATAAAATGTTTTAAATGCAACATTGTAATATTTAGACCCAAGTAATGTAATACAATATTTTGATAATAAATTTATTCAAGCATTGAAATAAATATATAAATAATTTTAAAACCATATAACTAAATGGTAGGATAGAGTATATATTATTTTATGTTAAGTCTTAAAATATCACTATTTCTCATATTTCTCTATCCTATATATCAACTCTATGTTTTACTTGTTGAGGATTTTGACTATTTTTCTTCCTTAGACACTTATGGTAGATCCAAATAGTTACATCAATGTTAGTTTCCTAATATATGTGTTAGTGTCCCTCCCAAAATATAGAATATTTTATGTATTTTTTGACTTCATGTTTTTAGGTTTTTCATGGCCTTTTTGTTGATGTATTTGGATCTTGTGCATAGGTTGTCATTCTTTGTCAAATGATCAAAACCCTAGTTCTTCATTATTTGAGTTATTGTGGGAAAAATAGGTTAGTGGGATCACAATATTTAGTTGACACAAAGACATCTCTATGAATTGGTGATGCCTACATATAAAATAATCAAAATAATGCCTCATACTTATGTATTTCTCCCATAGATGTCGGCTTGTGTTTTCACAAGGATGTAATGTGTGATAAACAAAGACATGTAATGACCTACTTGAAACTTGGAAAATATGGCCCATGGTACTCTAATTAAATTTTTTAGACATATGTAAATACTTCTCTTATGAATAATATATAAATAAAGATGTATGGGGTAGGTTTGTTAACTTGAATGCTTGATTGAGTGTTTCTTGGTATATTGCCTTGTGAGTTCAAGGTGTTTTCTATGTGAGGAATGAATGAAGGCTGATTTTGTATAAATACTAATCCATTTTATAAATATCTTACACCAAAAAATTTAGGTTAACCTTTAGGTTATGTTTTATTTTCAAATTGGATGAGTTTTGGGAACTAGACACTTTGTAAGAAAAGTGGACTTTTTGTGAGAAAATTGGATAGTTTGTTTGACATAGGTGTCTTTTTGAGATGCGAGTGTCAAAGAATATATATAATAGGTATAGGTAAAAAATTGGTAGTGAAGGATAATACTTAGGTTTAGACATTTTTTTATAATATATAAGACCTAGTCATCAAAGTAATAATGGTTAGACTAAGATATAATAAATTTGTCACAATGAGATAGTGAACATGAGCCTTTTCATAGTGCGTATGTTTAGAATTAAAAATTATCATAATGATAGGTATTTTACAAGTGTACAATACTGAGGTACTGCATAAGCATTAGGAAAAATTAAAATGTAAATGTTCCTCCTAAAATAATCCCTAAAATTTGGAGAATGACATATGAAAACAATCTAAATCATATTAAAGATGACATCATTCTTTGGGGGTGACCTCATCTAAAATAAAAAAATAATAATTTTTTTATTATATAAAAATTACTAAATCTTGTATACTAAATCATTTGGGTTAAAATAACCTTAGTTTTTTAATAACATCTCTTCTTTTTAATGATAAGTACATAGAAGTTTTATTATTTTGCATTTAGTGAAAATAGAAAGTAATTTTTTTTACTTTTTCATATTCAATGAAAATAAAAGATATTTGTTTTTCACATTCAATAATATTATTGGTAGGATTGATTAGCTTATATTATGGTCATAAATTTAACATTTTTTAAGAGTGATAGTCAAATTTGGTGGAGTTTTTAGAAATTTGATGTCATAAAACTCAAAATTAAACTAGGGTGAATTTATCGAGTCTTTGAATTTGGATGGTAATACATTGGTTCTTTATCATGGGATGGAATGCCATTTTATGGTGGAATATTAATTATTATCCTAGATCATAATACAAATTAGGCTTAAATCTACAATTTTTTAGGGTCACCAACTTACATTAGGACTTTGATCAATTGGTTTTGATTGAATTATTATTTCTTAGCCCAATGCATTGAGAAATTATAGAAATAATTCATATATTTATTTCCTAATTCACTTATTTTAAGAAGAAAGGAAAATTTTATTAATTCATCCAAGAATTGTCTTGGTGCACATACACACAAAAAAGTCAATAGGCTCTCATTGTAGCTATATACAGTGATTTGACCCAGCTATAGAAATGGGTCGAGTTATTCCAACCATAGATATTCATGTCCTCAATAAGGCACAACCTATTAATTCTAGTTTGTAATTTTAAATACAAATTTTAAGTAATAAATTATTTTATAAGATTCAAACTAAGATATATTTTATAAAATTTATATACACAACCCTATGTTGATTACTAATCATAATTTGAGATGTGATAAATTAAGTTAGTGGTTTTTTAGTTTATTCTTGTTTCAAATTTTGTTATTATAATAGAGGTATAATAATATATGGATTGAGTGTTTTGATAGATTTAAAACCCTCTTTTTCTTTGAAACAAGGACATTGCATTCTGATTTATATGTTTTATTAACTACTCTATGATGTTTAAAAAATTCCTCTTTAATTAAATGAATGTTACATTATTATTTAAACATATTATCAAGGCTAGTTTCCTTTCTCTCAATAAAATATAGGTTTAGTTTACTTTCCCAATGCAGTTCCTTATGTAGGTTCCATCAGCATATTTTTTTATGATTTATATTTTATATTTATATTAATGTAGTGAACATTTATGGGATAACTAAAATTTGTAATAGTGTGCTTTACAATGTAATAGGAATGATGCTAGCATCACATGCCCAAACTATCTATCTAATGCAACCAAAACATACCGCTAGGGAGCACCTCACCACTTAACACCTTGACTTAAGTGACCATTTCAAGTATGTGCCCATCCTTTGGTGAAAAAAATTAAGGAAATTATTGAACTAGTTTAAAATCCATTTGTGGTGGATAACAGTCTTACTATTCAAAGTCATATATGTATAGATTGAGATTTTCATCATCCATTGATGAGAAAACATGGTCTTCATCCAATGAAGAATAAATATTTAGGGGGGTATATGGGTCAAATAAAGTAACACCTTAGACTTAAAAAATGTAAAATTTGTACAAGACATACACCAATAATGATAACATGGAAATTATAAACTAAAAAAATAATTTTTTTAGTTGTGTTGTAAAATATATTATCATTTTGTTGTGTTATTAGCTAGCCAACATATGTTGATAAAATTTAATTTGGTGGTTCATTGATAAGCCAATACAATTTAATTCATGAAAAAATAATTAATTGGATATAATAAAATTTATCCACATGAACCTTTGCAGTCGATGTACTACTAGCACAATATATGGATTATGGGTTTGAAATACTTACAGAATCTAAACCACTAACTTATCTATATTATTGTTTATATGATTATGTTTAAATATTAATAGGTTATCTAAAAAGTATAAATTGGATGATATATTATTTTTATTATGAAGAGTTTAACAATAAAATGGCTATATAGTTCTATAGATAAAAGTGTATTTTTATTTCCTTTACATTTGGGTATGAGTGAATCTACATTAGTTGCATGCCTTCAAATTATAAATAATTTCAATTAACCATCATATGTAGCCTATTTTGGGGATGTAATTTATGCCTAACAACTATATTTTCTTATGTATTCAAGGCCCTTCAACAAAATAATTTTGTGTCATCTTGCTTCCATCACATTCCATGAGGTCATATTTTTTTAAGACATTTTCTCAAATAATTTTTAGGCCTTTTTTATGATCCCACTTTTTTTTGTATATATCTACCAAGGAGTTTTAAACTTTAGAATCTATCAAAAACACTTTTTCATTACATTTTTTTGGATGTTCTTACCTTATTTATACCCCTTTTTTGAATTGGTATGTAAAAGGGTTAGCATTAGTTAAGTCATATTCATTTTACATCCATTTCTAGTCAGTAACAATTTCATGATAATCTTCTTGAGACAAATTCATGGTAATGCACATGTGATGTATTTAGTATAAAATTCATGGTATAATATTATTTTTTGTACTATTGCATGTTTATTATTTTCTAAACCTAATTAGGGATGCTCTATCAAAATTTACCAAAGGATTTTCCTTACAAGATGCAAAACAATAATTAAGAAATGTAATGATGGTCATGAATAATGTTTGATCATGTTTTTATTTTTTAAAATATTTTTTAATGGTAAAGGGTTGAATTTATTGAGGATTTATCAAAATAAACATTTCTACATATCTAGGATTGAGTTGGATACACATATACACACATAGACATACATACATACAAACATAATGTTGATGAAATTATATAGCTTACTAAAATTGATTGACATATTAATAGTCTAATAAAATAATTATAAAACAACTCAAAACCCTAACATGATAGTAACATCTAGAAACAAGAGAAAAAAAGGAGTAACTACGATTGCAAAAAAAAATGGTGGGTCATAAAAAGAACTAGAAAATAAAAATAAATCAAGCTCAAGAAAGATGACATTGTTAAAAGATTCATATATTTGTAAAATAAAAATATAATATAAATCCTCTAGTTTTAGTTTAATTTTGTCTAAAAAATACCTAAATCAAAACTTTACTATGAGATTTTACTAATGATTAGGCTGACTAGTAATGCAACTAGCACTTTATGAAATGATAATGATAATTTTGATGCATTTCAAGAAGAATAATACATTTTATACCTAGATCAAAACACTAAATAATGACTAAGAGATATAAATTGTTATGCAAAAGATTTAAAGACCATGAGAAAAATTCATTACAATCTTATGGCTGCCATAACTAGAAATTTGTGGAGGCCTAAAAGGCTTCAAATTATTTATAAAGTGGTTGAGGGGGAAAATGAGTTAAAAATAGACATTGTAACATATTTTATTTTTATTATATTATTTTATTTATTATAAAGCTAAAAAGAGGAGAGATTAAAAGCTTATGGCTGCCATAGTTGGAAATCGGTGATGATTGAAGCAACTTGAGAATTTTGATAAAGTGGCTGAGGGGAATATGAGTTGAAAAGAGACATTGTGCCATAATTTATTTTGGGTATAATTTTTTATTTATTATGAAATTAAAAAGAAGAGAAGATATTAAAATCCTTTGGATGTCACAGTTAGAAATTTATAAAGGACAAAGAAGCTTCAAAAACTCACAATGCTCATGTGTGTGTGTGTGTGTGTGTGTGTGTGTGTGTGTGTGTGTGTGTGTGTGTGTGTGTGTGTGTGTGTGTGTGTGTGTGTGTGTGTGTGTGTGTGTGTGTGTGTGTGTGTGTGTGTGTGTGTGTGTGTGTGTGTTTGTGTGTGTGTGTTTGTTTATGCTTTAATAAAAATAATACAATGAAATTTCAAATTGAAAAGTAAAAAAAATAATAAACAAACTAATTTAAACAAATAATTTTATAATATATAAAATGATAAGAAAATAAATTATTAAAATGGGAAGTGCAATAATATTAAATTTAAAATAATAATGTCAAAAAATAGTAAAGTGAGTAAAAACAAGTATACTCTAAAGGACTAATAGTGATTAAAAGTGTCATGTGCTAAAAATAAGAATAATACTCAACAAAAGTAATATGTAATGAAAGAATAATAATAAATGCCAAATAAATATTATAGTTCATTCAAAATTATTTTAAACTATTTTTAAATTAGTTTAAAGTATTATAATAGTAAATATAATAATAAAAATTAATATACAAATGATAATATCCCCTTCTAAATATCAGTTAAAATATTTAATAAAATTAAAAAAAAAAGTAAAATAAATAATAATAATATATACTTGTGAAACAAAGGTGATTTAATAGGCACTACACTCACCAAATTTTTTTCTAATGAAGTGAATACATACATAAACAATTGCATAAAAGTAAACCCTTTTGTTGCTATTTGTATAACTTAAAAAATCTCCATTATTTTTACAAATAACATGACAATTCCTTAAATTCTTAAATAAGGAGTCCTAGGAATTTAATGGTTTTCATTCTTAAATTATTTTTTTAAGGTCTCTGTTACTTTGATTAGAATATTTTACATATTTATTATAGAATAAGCAAATAATATTTGGGGTGGATATGATGAATGAATAATACAAATCCATTTAGTCAACAATAATTTACAGTTTAAGAAAAATGTTATGCTTCACATTTTGATATTTGCTCTTATTCTACTTACATTTTTAGTAGACAAATACCATTTGCATGGATGAGTTAAAGAGTTAAAAACTATAAAGTATTATAATGTTACCTAATATATCTCTTTCACTATGCTTTATATTAGAAATTTTGAAGAGATAACCATTATGAACTTTTCATATTAGACTGGGTTGACTTCCTCATAGAGTAAAATTTCCACTAAAAGGTCCAAGACATAAATAGTTTAAATAATAGTTTTGTTTTATTTTTAGACAATAAAATATTGGTTTAAAATTTTAGCATGTTTCAAAATAGTGCAGTGAAGAAAATTATTTGAATTTATAAATATATGTACAAAAACCAAAACTATTATGTTATTTCAAAGACAAGGCATCTCACTCCTCTAATAAATCTTGATGTAAAAATATCTATCTAAAACTAATGGTTTCCTCTGAAATTATAAGGATAAAATATATCCCAACTCCTCCCAGTCCATTTTTTATCTTTAAAAAAATTAGTTTTTATAATCTTTTTTGGGTGCTTTTATCGATTATGTCATTCATAGTTTTTTTTTATTGACATACCTAAGCCATAAATATTTTTGGTGGCTTAGGGTTGGATATTTGAATTCTTTAAAAAAATTATTTATAACAGAGACTTCTCCTTTTAGTAAAAACATGATACCAAATTTTGATATACATTTATTGTATTTCATCAAGATTATTACGTTAGAGTTTGACCTAATTAAAATTAATTAAAATTAATGTCATATGTTAAAGCATGATATTAAATTTTTCTTTATTTAAAGAATTAAATAATTCATTTTTGTTGATAGTTTGTGGGTTAATATAAATACACTAGAAATTACCAATTATGCAAAAAAAAAACCATTAATTACGAGAACATACCTATTGTACCTTAGGAGTTTGAAGAGTAAACAATATGTAGATTAATCTCTTATTAGTCCAAATGAGAAAACATCAAGCATAACAATTTACTAAGACTAAAAATTCTTACCTAAGAACTAAATGCAGCATAACACAATCAACAAGAGCATAAAATAGATATGAAGACAATGCAAATCTCTTACCTCCTTTATCATATTTGACACTTACTTATTGGCATGAGAATTTTCATGCTCAGACTATGATGATTTTAGTATTTTATTAATTATATTCCATGGTGGTATCATCTATCCAATAGTCACTTATCACTTGGTGTAAATCTTGGCATAAATTGGGCATTATAACACTTCTCTTAAAAACCTTAAGAAGGTATTCTAATAGAATAACCTTACACAAAAAAATCATTAAACAATGGTGTGGGAGCTTGTATTTATATCTAAAATAAATAACTCTAACCTTAGGTAGGTTAGGTTAAATTATAACTTGGGTTGAGTCTAAATTAACCTTAGTTGAGTCAGTCTAACTCTAGGTGGGGGTAAGACACTCATGAAATCTTGACACCTCAGTTTTAGATATTTGTGAGGCATGATAACTCATTTTATATATTTATGAGGTGTGAATCATATTTTTTAATATTTAGGAGATAATAAATCAATTTATTATCTCTTTGACCTTTGATTTCATAATTTGGCTAAAAATTCCTTTTTTGGTAAATGAAATTCACTAATTTGAATTAGAATTTTTGTTTAGGCAAGTTAATTAGGATTTGAAATATAACTAGTCTTGATTAGTGATTTTTGGATTCCAATTTTTTTTTAAATGTTATTAATTAATATCTTGGTATGCCAAAAGTGCCAAATTACTAGATTGTAATTTGACTAGAGTTAGAACTGAACTAGGTTAGTGATAAAAATAGGATAATACACCAAATAAGTTAGCCTAATCAAGTTTCTAGGTAATTAAATCCCTTAAATGGATGAATTTGGGAAACTCAGGTGATTTATAAGCTTACAATGTATCATTTTACTAGAAATTGAATTAAATGTTAGTTTAGGCATAGAAGTGGCAAAAACTAAGTGTCTATAATTTGCTCTTAGTTGAGAAGGCATTGGGAGACATAGCTATAGTAACGTATTTTCAAAGAATGAAAAAATCATTAATATAAATGGATCATGATATAGAGGTTAGTTGATAAGTTTTTGATTCCCCCTTGAGGGAGTGGGTGATAGAAATAAGAGTCATCAAATGTTCCCTTGAAATAAAGAAAATGACATGATCTAGATGAAATAGGGGTGGGATTACTGAATTACCCAAAGAAGGTTATAAATATTAATAGTGTTGGAATCAATAATTTTACCAAAGTTAGTTATAATCAGTAATGAAGAGCATGCCAATATTTTGACCAAAGGTGATTATAAGTAGTGGCATAAATAGCTACCTAGTAGGGCGATATGACAAATACTAATTTTCCTAAAGATGGTTATAATTAGTAACCAAATGAAAAAATGTTAATTTTCTTAAAGGTAGTTATAATTAGGAACAAAAAATAGGAAAAATACTAATTTTCCAAAAGGCATTTATAATCGAGAATGGAAAATTGGAAACACTGATTTGCCTAAAGGTAGTTATAATTAGGAATGAAAAATGAGAAACATTGATTTACAAAAAGGTGGTTATAATAAAAACCACATATATTTACCCAAGAAGGTTAGGTGGATCAGGCCCATAGGAATTTATAGTCATTATCATGGGATCCAAAAATAATGATATGCCCATAGGCAGCTATAATCATTAAACTAGTAAAAAAATGAATTTGCTACAATAGAGCAAATTGGCAAGGGTAGCTTATGAAAAAAATATATTTATGATGAGATGGAAAAAGATAACACATTTATAGCCTAAATGTGATTTTGAAGATGCACATTCGAACAAACACATGACAAGGTTGAAAAATCATGTTGTTAAATGACTGTCAAGGGGAAGCCTAAAAAGGAAGTCTAGTTTATGAGATGTTCTTTGGAGATTATCTAATTATGTTGTATGACTCATATGTATGATTATTAAAATATGATTGACTATATAAAATAATAATAAATCATTTATTGATCTTATTTTTTACTCATGGATTTAGGCGTGTGTTAGGGTAATTGACTAGTTTTTGATATATTAGAGAGATATTGCCACTGCATTGCTCAAACAAACTCCATGTGAGAATGGTTTTGTTGTAGATTGTGATATTAAGAATGATAGTTATAGATAACTAAATGTAAATATATAACCTAAGCATGGATAATTTAAATTTAAATAAAAATAATTTAAGAATAAGAAAAGTGCAAGAAATAATCAAAACAAATAAACAATCCAAAGCAAACAAAAGTGTCACATCTTGATTTCTCTCTAAGATGAATAACCCATTGAATCCATGAATTATTATGGTTGTTATTTTATTAACTATTGTTTGATTAAGATTTATGTCATATGTTTATTATTGGCTAGTTATATGTTGTTTAATTTACATGATTGGTTTGTTATGAGATAGTTGTACTTTTATACTCTGTATGTTATGATCATATTTGTTAATTATACAACATTATTTTATGAATATAATTATGTTTTAGGATAAATTTTAATATGAAGTAAATGGTTTGAGTGATTTAAATAATTATAATTGGTATAATTGTTTGGATGTGTATGAATTTTAGATCACACATATTCTGTGTTTTTAATCAAACAAGTTAATTAGGATTTATCCAAAATATAAAAGAGTATTGGGACTATTTTATTAAATGGAAGTATACATAGATTACATGGGATACTCTAGGACAATTGATATTAGATGTCTTCTAAGAGTATACTGTATATAATAAAATATTTGTATGTTTGTTGAATATGCAATAAATCTAGAAATGATGAAAATATTTGTGAACATACATATATGTGTGTGTGTGTGTGTGTGTGTGTGTGTGTGTGTGTGTGTGTGTGTGTGTGTGTGTGTGTGTGTATGTTCAAAAATGTGATATGCTTCAAAACATTATTACCATAACATGGTGGAAATGGGTGCTTGTATATATTTTGGTGTTTGTATAAAAGAATTAAAATAAGGTATTTAAGGGTTCTAAATATAAATCATAGTAAGGTGTTTTGACTGGATTTTTATATATATATGTGGAGTATGAATGAATGTATAAGCTTGAATTTTAATGTTAGTTTTGAGGATGAAACAACATTATATGTTACTTTATGATTAGGGTAATTAACAATGTAGATATGATCATTACCCATATGGTATGTTATATTAAGGATTGTTTTTTATTTAGTTTATTATTCAGTAATAAATTAGATGATTTTAGATTCATTGCATTACATTTGATGGACTAAATGTGTGTATTTGATATTTTTATACTAAGCATATTTTTATCATTTTGAAGGAAATATTTGAAACAACCCAAATTTTTTTTTGGAATCATATATTAGAGTATGTTTTGGTCATGTGTTAGGCCATCTAATAAGTCTTGCTAACACATTAAAAGTATTCAATGTACTATGTGTGTATGTAACTAGATTCAAAAGAGGGGAACTAAGGAAATTCACTAGAGGTAAACACATACAAAACGTGATATGGGGAAGATTCTTGTTGTTTAGAAGGATTATGGAATTCGAGGTGTATCAGTGTATGCATACATTGATAAGTCCTAAGTTACATAAGTGGCACTTTCACTTCCTCATAGGACCATTTCTAGTTCCTTAACCCTAGGCAAATACTTCACTCTCCTTAGTGAGTTTTAGTACCGTTAGAGGATGGTTAAGTTAAAGGATTGGTTTAATTGAGAAGGATAGATTTATTTTTCTTTAATTTATTATTTAGTTTAATGATGAGTTTAAATCAAGATACATTTTATATAAATTAAACAAACACTAAAAATCAACAAATAGAATTAATTCAACACTTGCAAAATTTTGATTTATTTATGCAGATAATTATAGTAAAGCATAAGAGAAAATAAATGAAGTATGAGATTCCTTAGTGCTACCAGCTAGGTTATGACACCCTTCAGCCTTTAAGGTCATTGCATTTTTACACCATTTATATCAAACATAGTTGTTTATAATAGTTCATAATGCAATTAATACTTTACATTATCATCCTATAGTCTATGTAGCTATTTACATTGGCATATCCAATGCAATAAAAAGAGTTTAAGAAATTAAATCTAAACTTTATATATAAAAGAAATAACTTATTGCAACCAGTAATAATGAGATTAAATCAAGTATCCACTCAAGAAATAAATCTATTATTTCATACATCATTTCATAAATGAATAATTTAAAGACATTAATATGTTAATAATTTATTTTAAATTCATCTATATAACTAGAAGATAACAAGCATACAACAAAAAAATTCAAACATGAATTTCATTCAAGTTTTAAGATGAGTGGAACCCAAATAAAAGGATCCTCTTAAGGAATTCTTACAATTTTCATTGTTGGTAGCCAGAGCAACAATGCAAGCAAGTTTAGCTAATGGGAAAGAAGGAAAAGAATTTAGCTAATAATAAAGGAAAAAATGAGTATATAACTTAAGTTTTTATCAAATGATATAATAACTTATTTATCATCTTGGATTGCATTATATTTTCCTTAAAATTCATGTATCAAATCAAGTAGATAATCTAAGTAAAAATTGTGCATGATTATTCTTTAGTCAAAAGAATTAAATATTAATTCATTTATAGAATAACACAATCATTTAATTATTAATTTTAGATTTCATAATTTAAAATACATAAATTAAGAAATAATATTTTATAATTATATATAGAATACATACCTTGCACATAACCCAAAATGTTTGAAGTGCATAATAAGAGAATTTGGTTTACTTTTCTCATGATCCAGCTATCAAGTTTATGCCATGCTATATAATATATTCAACCAAAAATTAATTTATCTATTCAATATTCCTTTTCTATAATCATCTTCCATACAAATTCGTCAAAGCATGGAGTCAAACATGAACTAGTTGATCAAGATGAACCCACCCAACTAGCCCTATGAGCCCTCCATTGGTGGATCTTACCACCCTAGCATCAATAGGATGGTGGTTGTGGTAATTGGGAAAATGAATTAATTATAAGCATATTTATGTCTAAACAAAATATATATTAAACAAAAATACACATGAAACACAATCAAATCATTCTAAGGTGAGACAAAAGTAATTAAACCATCTAAATATAGATTAGGAGCCCAGATGGTTAAATTAGGTTGTAAAATGATATATAATGGATTAATTCTAATCCATTATATATCCTTAAAAATTATCCTACTTGGAACCCCATCCAATATATCGATTAGCCTTAACCATCTAAACCCACAATATATACCTGTAAATATTTAGGTCTAGTCTAAGAATGAAAATCCACATGATCTAACAAGTAATGAAACCAATTTAAATAATGATAAAATTAAAATATAGATCAATTAATAAATATTGATCCAATATAATAGAAATAAAATATTCATGCCTCCATATGTCACAGGTCTAAACCTGACCCAAAACAATCTAAAATGTATAAGTCAAATCATCAATCAAAATTCATTAATAATATAATCATTTATGACTCATATGCATCATTATACAACACATTTATATATTGAAACTTAAATCTTAACACAATCAATAAAACATGGACTGGATTATAAAATAAACATCATTAATACCAAGCATGATTGAAATAATCAAAATCCAATAAAATTCAAGACCTAATCAATCCAATCATCAAGGTTGAGATGAAAAATGGTTATGAATAATAACCTAGTCACATAATTACATAACCTAAAAACATACTATATATATATATATATATATATATCAATATAATTAAACATCTACATAGTCGATAAAGAAATCCTAACATAGTCAACCATGACACAATCACTTAATAAAAGAATTACACAATCGATTCAAAATGATCTAATATGATACTAAAGAGATAAGGCTCTATTGGATTCCATTGATACAAAAATTTAAAACTATATAACTCAAAACTCAAAAAAAGATCAAAGTCATAGCTTACCTATAAAGTCAAATGAAAATACCATAGCTTATTTTCAATAACAAGGTTTATAAGTGGGTAGTGATCACTTAAAAAAATACAATGAGTTCAATGTTTAACATTTTTAAATAAACAAAATATAACCCTAATGATCAATATACCATGCATATATTCAAACACAAGATGGGTTTATAATAAACATAACATAATAATAACTAAATAATAATATAATTAAAACCTAAGATAATAATGCCTAAAAAATCCAACATATTCATGATCGAATATTGTGCAAGGATCACTATGATATTTAACAACATAGATTATAAAACTTGTTTTCCCTTTGTAAGTCATAAAACTCAAAAATGGGTTCACCTGACTAACATCATTCTCAAAGAACATAGTTAATAACACCCCTAACATGTTAAGAATACCTAGTTATTTTTCATTAACATAGTCAATTCCTTAAATCAAACACAATCACTTGTAGTTGTGTTTCAACTTATCCATAAGATAACACACTTAGTTCTTTCAAAATTAGACACCATATATGTATCTCCAAGAAATCTGCATAGAAGTCACTTAATAAAACATAGTCATTAAAAATGATCACCCAATAATTATATTTAAATACACAAAGCTTGCTAACATTATGCATCTAATCATTATAATAAAACACATTCATTAAAAATGATCACCCAATTGTTATATTTAAAGACACAGAGATTTCCAACTTTATACATTCAATCATTATAATAATACATAGTCATCTTTTAAAGCACGTGGGAAACACACAAACATTCAACCTCTCCTGCATGAAAACATAGTCTATGACCCATTTAATAAAACAAAAATGACTATATAGTGATAAGGACTCAAACTAAATGTTATATATCTATTATATATACATTTATTATGAATTTATATATAATAAATTTATCAATATATAATATTAATGGGTCTGCATATACACCTAGAAATCTAGATACTTTTGACTATATGTTTAGCCTCTAAATCATTAGCATAATGTCAACAAAGTAACAAAAAAAACTAGAAAACCTAAAGGACTTAATTTCAAAACTGAAAAGAATTCTATAATTCTAAAAGGATTAAAAACTATAATACTTGCCAAACATTATTATGTGCTTTGCAACTCACCAAGCTCACCATTAAAACTAGATGAGCTATTTTACTATTTACACCCCAAATTTTCCTTCTTCTTAACATTTTTGTCTATTTTTTTCCTTTGCCATTATTTTTTCCACTCCCCCATATCCTAAATCACTTTTAATTCAATTCTAGGAGGAGAGATAAACACCTCTAGATCCCAAGGCAATCTTCACCAACCTCACCATTAATGGTTAGTCTAGAAGGCTTGGTAAATAATCAATCCTCCACCAATGGAAAAATATATTAACACTAAAAAAAAGGATTAGACACAACATAATTAATTATCGTTAAAACCTTTTCCACCTACCTCATTAATGGGGTTGATGTATTCCTTTGAAATCTATAGACCTAAGTCAATACATTAAAATAACATCAATTAAATTAAACCAAATTTAGTCCAAGCCTTGACTATACTTAGTCATTAAATAATATTCCATCACCTTAGTAAATAAGTGCTAGGTCAGAGGGGTTTAGTTAGGTTTAGGTACAAAACTGAATAGGTCTCTAGGTTTAGAGGAGAACAAGAAAGATTTTAAGACTTGAGGGAATAAAGAATGGAGCTATGTGTATGAAATGACTATAACTGAAAAAACATTTAATGACATATACCAAAATATAAAAATAAATAATGACTCATAATAATATCTAAAAAGTTTAGCAATAATTGCCAACATAAGGGCCAATAATCGAAAAAAACATAACAACCAAATCAAAGTATCAAAAGGATAATCAAATAACAAGTATACCTATTAGACATGTCGATGTGATCAAAATTAATTGGTTCTAGGAGTATAACCTACATCACCTACTAAGCTCATAGACAAAACTTTAAACAATCAAAATAACATAAATTGTATTATGTTGTAAATTGATAATTAATATGGATTTATAAAATTAGTAGTAATAAGTCCATAAAAATAATTAACCATAAAAGTATGTAACCAATACTGCTATAGCAAGTACCATAAATAATCTATCTAAACAACAACTAATAACCAATCTAACAATCATAACGTCAATAACATAACAACATTATATATATATATATATATATATATATATATAGTGAAAATATAGAATCATAAAAATATTTGGAATGAATTTATTAGTTTTATATTATTAAATATTTTAAACAAATCTCACATTTATGACTCTAAATAAGTAGTGGATATATTCCACTAGTTTAATTAATGCCATCAATGCACAATGAGGTGTAATCCAATTGAGTGGTGTGTATGAAATTGACTGATCTAAGATATCATTAATTATTGAAAGCTTTGGCCAAAGTAATGTTATAGTTAAACATTGTCATTTTATATGTCGATATAGTTTTAATATTTATGTGATATCATTTTAAAATGATTTTATTTTTGGTACACATTATGTATTAGATATATATAACACACAGGTTCTAATTTTTCACTTTATATTCCTGTACAGTCATTATCTACCCATCTATGAAGGGAGGGCTATTTTATTGTTGGGAGGTAGTGTGTGGGATCTATAGTCTATGGTTGGTGTGGAAAAGCACTTAGATGATGCTCTCCCTCCCAGATGGAGTACTACACTAGAGACTACACTTGAGATTATAGATTGATACTTGAGTCATGAAGAATCATTCTCAATGGAGCTTTGTATCATGTATTATTATTTGAGATATTATTTATTACTGAAAAGTATAATATTTATTTATTATACTTCTACAACAATGGCTATAATGTTGTATTAGCCTTGGCTAATATTTTACTATTTCATTAATGATTTAGATGTAATTTATTATTTATTCAATATTGTTCATGATTTGTTATATTTGTTCATGGTGATTCTTAACTAAGTGGATTATCTATAAAATTTATGGTTAACTAAATGAATACAGTTAATTAAATATCACTATTTAGATTTATCATGGTGAAATCTATGAGATAAATATGTGTAATTAATTTAATTGTTTACTATATTCTGATAGAACTTGGTGGTGTCTTTAAATTATGGTATTAGATCTGAGGCTAAAACTCTATGACTTATGATCATAGGAATCCAATAAGGGAGGTTAGATCAAGTGTTAGCTCAAGTCAAGAAAACTTAATAAAAACACACTAACACTAACACTAACACTTAAAATCCTATATCGTAGGGGTGAGCTTAATGAATAAAATACAAATGGAATCACAACTAAAATGTAAAAAACATCAAATCTCTTACCTTACTTGAGAGCTACAAAGAGTCTTTGACAATGGAGTTTGCATATCTCCTTCTCTCCTTAGCATCATGGTAGCTTGTGTTGGCTTCATATGGCTCGCTCAATATTTTAGCATTATAACATTATTGATATGAATCTCATGAAAAAAAATCTACATTATAACTTAAAAATTTCCAAGATTATTAATTCAATAGGCAATGGCTTGTATTTATAGGCTTAGGAACTAGCCCCAATCCAAGGTGAGGCAAGGTGGAGTTAGGTCTTAGAATGGGTTCAAAATAACCTAAGTGAGTAAACATAACCCTAGTAGAGATAATATTTATCAAGTAATAATGATTTTCAATGAATAGGCATGGATATCATTTTAGGATATTTTCCAAAAGGCTTGACAACTTTCAAAGATAATCATAAAAATCTAAGACATTTCATATTTTTTTATTTCTTTATTTATTTATTCATTTATTGTACATAGATAATTCAACTAGGCATTTAATTTGGTTTAGCTTGTTAATTAATTTTGATTATCCATTTAACTCTTTCAAGATTTAATTTTAGTTAATGTACCCCATTTAATAGGTCCACAAAATAAATTAACTATTGTGATATCTTAGGATTATTAGGGATGAATCCATGAGAGGTTATAATTGCATATAGTAAGATACCTCAATTAGGATGCCTCAAAAAGATTTTGATCTTTGATGAATGATACACAAGAAAATTTAGGATGTTTAGTGATTTTTAGGCTTAATTTGTAATGATTGGTAGGAATTAGTTTGAAGTTCAATTGAAGTCTAGTGGTGGCCAATTTTAGGTGTCTATAGTTTGCCCCTATTTAGGAAGGTGTTGTAAGATATAGACACAGTAATGTCTTCTCAAAGAATGAAAAGGTCATGTATGCCTATAACTTCAATGGTAATGGATGATATGTAGGTGCCCCCTCAATGGAATGGTTGGAAAAAGGGTTAGTGATGGGTCCCTCAAAATTAAGAAATGATGGGACCAAAAAGATGAAATGGGATGGAAAAGGATGATTTTCCCATAGGTGGTTATAATTAGTGGCATATGGAGTTACTCTGGTTGGGAAAACAAACATGATGATTTTCTCACAAGTGTTTATAATCATAGGCATATGTGGAATACAAAATGTAATGATTTTCCTAAAGGTGGTTATAATCACTAAAAAAGGTTTAGGGTAACAAGAGAATGATTTGCCCAAAGGCATTTATAATCATTAAAAGAGAAAATAATGATTTTCCCAAAGGTAGTTAGAATCATTGGTATGATAAAAACATGCCCCAATTGGGTGGATAGAGATAATGGTTTGACCAAAGGTGGTTATAATAATAAAAATGGAAAATAATGATTTGTCTAAAGGTAGTTAGAATCACTGGTAAGATAAAACATGACTCAATTGGGTGGATAGAGATAATGATTTTCCTAAAGGCAATTATAAGCATTATCATACTAAAATCATGCCCTAGTTGGGCAATGGAAAGAAAATGATTATCCCAAAGGTGGTTATGATCATTAACCTTAAAATAGATGGAAACACAATGATTTTCCCAAAGGAGGTTAGAATCATTGGTAATCCAAGTGGAATGATATACAATGATTTACCCAATGGTAGTTATAAGATTTATACCCTGATAGTGGAAAATATGATAGGGAATATGATGGAAAATTGGTACAGAGGAGAAAGATGAATTTGATCAACCTATAATTAGGGAGATGGTCATCTAAACTAGCTATTAAGAAAATTATTTCATTGTTTAATTACTCTATGTAGGATATAATTTGGATTAGATTAGGAATGTTACTGGTGCCAAGGAGATATTACATTACCATGTAGACTCTCAGATCTAATTTTTACTATAGCAAATGATGGTAGGCATCATGATAGAACACCATGAGAACTTGGTTGAAATATGCATATGGATTGACATGTGATCCAATACTCAAACAAAAACAATGCACCAATAATAAAAACTAGTATGACAATGTTTATGTATGAATATGGACTCAAGTAAAATGTGCAAGGAATCACCCAATGAATGCACATAGACCGAATCAAGGTGAAAAAAAAAAAAAAAAAGGTAAAAAAATAAATAAAATAATAAACAATTAATAAACAACTAAAATAACATAAAACACAAACAATGGTTATCATAATGTTAGTATAGACAACATCACATAAACAAGATGATGAACATTATCCCTAGATGATATAGGACAACCAATCAAACAAACAAGATAGGGAAAAAGAAGAAAAGGAAGGCAGGGCCAAGCTATCTCTAGATGCACTAGGAAAATAGACACTACCTACATAGTTCCATGGATGTAAGATCCAACAAAAACTTCAGGCAAAATGTAGTTCTCCTAGAAAATGGGATAGAAGAAAATGATGAGAAGAAAACATGATGGTGTAATACAAGAATGTGGGAATGGGCTCACAAAATGGTGAGAGAATGGGATATTGGGCCAATAAGGATGGGGAAACTAAATGATAAGTGGTTTCTTTTCAAGTAGCTATGGATCCCAGAATCCTTAAGGCAAAGAAGTAGTCAATGTTTTTGAATTATCTAAATTGGTTTTACAAATGTTTTTAGAATTTTTCGGGTATCTCAACTCAATAAAGGATTATGAGATATTAAATTGTCCAAGATCATAAAATGGTGAGAGCATTCAAACTTAAGGATTTTTCAAAAAATGATAAGAGTGTGACTTAGGTTTCTTATAAAATGGTGAGAGTGTGGTAAAGACGTGACTGAATGAAACTGAACATGAATCAAACCTTTCCTACATAGTTCTAGGATGGTACCTCAAGTGATTGTAGTTTCACCTTATAGTGGAGGAATCTAACTAGGTATTAACCAATTCAAATAAAATATGTAAAGTTAGAAAATGGCATAATACAAAATTGGTATGGCAAGGTGGTACTTCAAGGTATGATAAATAATTAAGGCCCCTAATTTGCCATAGGCAGTTATATTTAGGAAATAATAACATAGGTCAATGATACTAATTTTACCATAGGTGATTATAATTATTATAATGATGGTGAGACACTAGTTTGGCCAAAGGTGGTTATAATAAGGCCCATATGGAATATAATAGAACAAGAAATAAAGGATACAACTACCATACCACTATCATACTTCTCCCAAAATATAATCTCTATCTAGAATTTTGAATCAAAAACTGAAACTTGATCTAAAAATTCATGCTTAATGTGTTCATGGAAGTAATAGAATGGAACCAAGGTCAATGGGCTAGGTGGGGAGGGTGAAAACAATGTGGTTGACATAAAGGGAATGGTAGAAGAAAATGGTATAACACAAATAAGAATGTTAATATTATGGCACAACTAAAACAAGCCTTATACATAATACACTAGGTCTCTCAAGTGAAGTAATTCTTGAGGTGTATAATGTTTATTAGCTCATCAATTTCATCCCCATATGGTGTAGCAAACCTATATGCTCCATTGCTATCATTTGTAATAATGATGAAAGGGCCTATCCAATTAGGTTTTAACTTGTCTTTGTGTTTTTCTTGGCCATGGTATTTTGTTGGTTTTCTTTTAGAATAAGATAACCAAGCTCAAATTATCTATGTTTGACATGTTAATTTTAGTATCCATGGAGTTAGTTCTAGTATGCTTGCATGTTGTTAACTATAGCCATGCATTTCTCATCAATTAACTCTAGATCTTGTAGGGGAGCTACTCGATAGTCTTCATCATCTAGGATATGCTTCAAAGAGATGTGAAAATAAGGTAACTCAACCTCAATGGGAAGAATGGCCTTAGTGCCATAAACAAGTGAATATGGAGTGGATCCTATTGGAGTATGATGATTGGTATGTTATGCCTAGAGGGCATAAAAATTTTAGAGGTGCAAATTGTGGCCAACATAATTGATAATCTTTTTAAGGATGTTGATAATGGTTTTGTTAGATGATTTATCTTGGTTGTTACATTGAGGGTAATATACGATGGAAAATTTTTGAGTGATGTTGTACTCGACACATAGTAATTTGACATCCTTATTTTCAAATAAACCATCATTATCAGATATAATGTCAGAGGGGATACCATAGTGATAGATGAGATGGTTTAATATGAATTTGGATATTTGCTTTTATAGTTACATAAGTGAGGGGTATATATTCAACCCACTTAGTGAAGTATTCAGTGTTGTTAAGAATATGTTTATGTCCATCGTATGAGGTGGGATTTATCTTCCTAATGATATTGAGGCCCCATGTAGTGAATGACTAGGTTGTCAACATTTGTTTTAGAGTCTTGGCTAGAGCATGATTCAGATTGGCATGCCTTTGACATTTGTCTCATCTTTTGACATATGTAGTTTCATCTGCATCCATCACTGGCCAATAGTACCTGATATGTAATATATTTTTGCATAGGATGGACTAAATTGTATGCACTCCACATATTCCTTCATGAAATTCTTGTAACTCTAATGTAGATTCTACTAAAGTGAAATAATGAAGTAGAGTTCCATCAAAATTATGATGGTATAGGATTGGTCCAAGTAAGGTATAACATGCAACATGGTGGATAAAGGCCTTAGATTGTTTATGAGATAGGTTTGGTGGAATTATTGGTCATGAAGATATGCATAAAGGTCTGAATACTAAATAGAGTTGGGACCAACAATATCATAGATCATTTCTATGGTTGAATGTTCATGAGCTAGTGCTAGTAGATTTTCAATGAGGAATTGGTATTTTTTCCAAATCTATATGATGAATCAAATATCCAATGGTGTCCATGAAATAAATTATTCTGTTACTTTCCTTTGGTAAATGTTCAAACTATACATCAATAATCTGCTATTTGAGAGTGTCGACCAAGGCCTTGTATGGTACCAATTTGTCATCCTTAGTCTGAAAATAGTCTATAACTTTATTGATGATTAACTGAGAATCACCATAAACCTTTAGATGTTGTATGTTCCACTATACTACATGTAGAATCCCTACAATAAGTGATTCATATTTAGCCATGTTATTGGTACAAGGAAAGTTGATCCTAAATGACTTAGGATTAGATCCACCTATAATGCAATGAATACAAGGCTACCCCCAATCCATGTGATGTGACTGCTCCATCAAAATACATCTTTTAGTGATGGTCCTCAAGATATGTTTCAATGATGGTCATAATGGATTTACTTAGGAATTGTAATGTTAGAGGTTTGTATTTATAAGTGGTGCCTCAACAAGCTAATATGTAAGAACTTTCCCCTTGATACTTTTTTAATTGATGTATTATATCTCAAACTCACTAAGGAGCATGATCCATTTGGTCATATAGCTTTGTAAATTTGTTTTAAATAGTAGGTACTTGATTAGATCTACTTTTGAAATAACCATGGTCCTATTATTTAACATGTAATGTCATAGTCTCTAATCTAGGAAGACCATACCTAAATAGGATTTTTCAATGGGCATATAATTATACTCATACATGACTAGTGTACATATTAGATAGTACACAACATGATCCTTTCTATTATCATCATTTTGAGCTAGAAGTGCCCCCAAGGATTTGTTTATAGCTGATATGTATAGTAATAATGGCTTTCCTAGCATACGAGGTAATAAAATAGGTAGATTTTATAGATAGTACTTAAGTTTTTAGAAAGATTTATATAATTTGTCATCTCAATGAAATGTGACAACCTTCTTCAAAAAATGTGTAAAATGATGACACTTATCAACCAACTAAGATATGAAGCATCCAATAGATTGAATCTTGCCCTCTAAATTATAGAGCTAATTTATATTGTTCAATGGTGGAATTTGAGTTATGGCTTGTACTTTGGCTAGATCAACTTCAATACTTTAGTGAGACACAATCAAGCCAAGAAATTTACTTGAAGTAACTCTAAAAACAAACTTCTTAGGATTTAGTCTAACTTTTTATTCATGTAGTCTTCAAATATCTATCATAGTACTTTTGGATGATTGGCCCTTATATTTGATTTTCCTAATATGTTGTCAACATAGTACTCAATAATATCATAATCATATCATGAAATATGATGGTCATGGATCTTTGGTAGGTATCCATAGCATTTTTGAGACCAAATGTCATAACCTACTAACAAAATAATCCCCATAGAGTGGTGAACACTATTTTATGTTAGTCTTCTGGTACAATATAGATCTAGTTGTACCTTGAAAATCCATCCGTCAATGAAGACATTTCATAACCCACTATGGATTTGATTATCATGTCAATGTTTGATAGGGGAAAGTCATATTTTGGGTAGGACTTTTTTGTCTCTAAAATCAATATATATATTATGATTCCTTATGGCTTCTTACTAATTGGTAAAATATTTGAGATCCACTCCAAGTAGTCAATCGATCGAATACATCTTACTTCAAATATATTTTCCAACTCTTTCTTTAGTAATAAAATAATGTGAGGATACATCTTGCATAATTTTTATTTTATAGGTTTGGCATAAATATGTACAATAAGGTGGTGCATAACCAAGGAAGGGTCCAAACCTAGAATGTTAGAGCAGGCCTAAGAAAATACATCAAAAAACTCCCTCAAAAAGGACATAAAGACTTCATGTTCTTCCATAGTGAGGGATACACCTAATTTAATCCATTTCAATTCATCTGGAGTCCTAATGTTAACTTCTATAGTATCTTCTATAAGATGAGTTGAACCATCTTCCAAAATGGTTGGAAAATATTTGAATTGGCTTATAATGTTAGAGTCCTTTGTTAGGACTAGATCTTAAAGTTCTCCTAGGCACGATAAATTAAAATCCACTAGTGGTAGGGATGGCCATGTGAAAAATACTATTGGCAACTCTTGGATGATCTGATCAAAATCCTATTGTTCTTCAAAACTAAAATCAGACCCATAAACAAGTTCATAATTGGTGGCATCTTGAGTTATGTTTGAGGAAGGTTGAAAACCCCTATCTAATGGCATCTAAAATAGGTTTTTACCAATAGAATAGCCTTTCTCTTTACTTTTTCCTTGGTCTAAAAGTACCTTGAAGAGGTTTTCACTTTGAGACCTCAATGTTTTATTTAATTATTTGAGGCCAAGGGTACTCACCCATTCTCCAAAATAGGATCTAGGATCTAACTTGATTGAGTACCCTTGTTTATGGTCTTCCAATGAAACATTTTCCCTCACACCTAGAAAATTATAAAAAGTCCTCATCATTCTAAAACTCAACTAATACTATTGATTCTTGTTAGTCTTAGTCTATAAGTTGATGATAATATAAATGATGTGGATTATGGAAAATGACTAGTCTAAGGGTACAAACAGCATTGGTATCAAACAAATTAGTATTAGATATGTCATCAACAGGGCTATGATCATATTTTGCTTCATTGTCGACATCATTATCACTATTCATTGGTGTTGGAATATGAATAAGGTACATGGTGATGAGCCCCATAAATGTCTTGTTATTATATCCATCTATTATACTCATCCTTCTTATTTAACATGCTTTTGAACACTTTTCCTTATAGTTACCTAATTTCATAAACCATATAGCATTATGTTTTCAAACACTTTAGAATAGTTAGAATTATGTATTAAAATTAAATATATGATGATTGTCTATTATTTTAGGATGATTTTTATATAAATGGGGTTTGAATATGTTTTAGGTAAATAGGTATATAGCATGGAGCATCCTGTAGTAAAGGAATCTCATTACATAGACCATCTTGTAGCCACTACATGACCAAAGCCATAGATGAACAAATTTTGATTCTCTTTTAACTGACTCATAAAAATGACTCTAAATTCCATAGATATTAATAAAGAAGTATTTTAAGAATGAAACAACCTTGTTTATCCTAAAACAAAGTCATAAGATTCATAAGAAGGATGTCTTTAATGAAAGGAACTAATTTTAGTTATCTTAATTCAAATGTATCTTAGAATAGAATGTATATATTGTTTTGAATAAAAAAATATCCTCTATTGTATATAAATATGTAGTAGTAGAGTTGATATATATATATATATATATATAATAGTATATGTTGAATAGAGGTTATCAAAAGTATATTATGTTAAGCAATTGTGATTGTAACTTCATGTAGAAATTTGTTGCTGCACTTTTGATTAATATGAGTGAGCAATTCTGAGTTCAATTTAGTATTGTAAAAGGGAGGGTTGAAGCTGAAGTTGGAAGGAGGAAGGGCCCCATTTAGAAGGCTACAAAAATAATCCAACCTACTTGTTTAGCTAAGCATGTTATTTGATTTCCTTAAGCATTGTGTGTTTCATTTTTAACTTGTTTAATTTACATTCTTGATTAAATTCAATTAGGGAACATTCCACGTCTAAACATTTATTTTACCATACTTTGTTTATGTTTCATTTCAAGAATTTAATTTAGTGCACTTCAACATCTTAGATACAATTAGTATAATATCAATTTAGAGATTGAGTGTTCACATATAGTGATGCCATATTATCAAGTTTACATCCCTAGGTTGATATTTAAATGAGGTATAAGGTATAGATCCATGGTTACTCTCCTTATTTATTTTGATTAAGAGAAGTATATCTGATTGTGAATCAGCTACTAGTCATTTTTTAGCATCGTTACCAAGGAAGGGTATCACACACTTGTAATATTTAATCTTGATAATAATTATTTTTGGATGTTTATTATTATTTTTCCAAAGCTTTTTATTTTTATAGATTAAATATTTCTTGCTTTTATAGTTTAAATTTCCCTTTTTACAACTAAGATAGTGGAAATTTCAAAAACCACATATTACTAATTCTATTTAGGTAGGGTGGGAAAAAAGTAAAAAAAAGGTTTAAAAAAGTGGTTAATGTATGCAAAGTGAAGGGGACTGTATAGGAATATTTTTTCCTAAATCATCAAACATTATTGCAAGATTTGAAATACATCCTGCAGTAATTGAGGAACATGAAGGAATTCCCAAATATCACTCACAATTGTCAATAGAAGAGGTTGAGAAAGAAGAATTTTTGGCTAGACTAGTAGCATAAGCTAGAGATCTTAAAGATGTTCATACCCCTAAGAGAGACCCATCGGCACCACCTCTGATACTTCCCACCTTATCACCTCATACTCAAGAATCTAAAATTAACTTCCCTCCATCACCCAAATTTCTTGCTAAGGATGTATTCAAAGCTATTATTTCCCCTAGAAGAAACACTAGGCTAATAAAATCTTCCAATTTAGAGAGACTCTTTGTTGAGACACTAGAAAAATATTATAAAACATCCAAACCATAACCATTATATAGGAATCCATACATTCTTAAGGAAAAAGATAAAGTATCCATCTTCTACACCTCAAGAAATAAAAGAATTGATAGAAATTTTGAGCATTGGTTAGAAATAACTTCCCATCTACCAACACAAAGAGTATTCATGGGGGATCATTAGGAAGAAAACACTACCATTGAGTTTTCTACTTTTAAATTTCTTATCCTTTCTCTTGATGGAAATGCACCCATGAAAAATATCCCTCACTCTACGCTCCCTACATTTAGATAAAAATCATATGAGGATATAGATACATTTCTTTTTGAGTTTGACATCTTATGTCATAGCTATGATTATAATCAAGATGCTCAGAAACTCAAACTATTTACAACAACACTCAAAGATGCAACACTTAGATGGTTCATGGGACTTGGAAAGGATGCCATTTGCACTTAGAAATAAATGAAGGAGAAGTTTTTGATGAAATACTAAGACTATTTTAGGGGCATAAACTATAGGAGAGATGATATTTTCTAAATGACACAAGTTGATGATGAGTCATTGGAGAAATATATGGAAGGATTTTTGTTCAGCTTCCAAAAATCCAAGCAAACTATAATGGACAAGGAATTGATCAAGCTAATATTCCTAAAAGGAATTAAAGATGATTGTCTAGAGGAACTAGATCTAATGTTTTGTGGTGATGTTTTTACATTTCCATTTGATGAAATAATAGTTCTATGTATGAACTACTCCAAATCAACCATGAACAAAATTAGAGGTAGAACCCTTCTTACAACATTTTCTACAGGACTATCTAAAGGTGAAGTTATCAACCTACTCCAAGATATGAAGTAGGACATCATCAGTCACCTAGCTAATTAACTTGATACATTACATACACAATGAAAGCAAGAAGAAATTGAGAAATCTTTAGCCACCTATTACCCCAAATTCAAAAATAAGAAGGTGAAATACACATTCCATTCCATGAAAGCTTAGTTATCCAGTATCATTGAGGAAAATATTGAGACACTAGAGCTACATGCCATAGGAAAAGATGAGAACAAAGTTTTTTTCATGGCTCAATATAAATTATGGGTAAAAAGACCAGGTATGCCATCAAACTCTATGTTTGAAAATTTTGAATTCTCAAATAATCCTCATTATGATTCTTGGATGAATATACCCAATCTAAATTGGTCCCAAAAAAATTGGCAATTACCCTATAATTAGTTATGGATGTAATATAATAGACAATAACCTCAACAAGGACAATTACAAAACCAACAATTATTTTATCCCTCTAATCCATGGTAACAATACTAGAAATGAAATCAAGGCTTTCCATAGAAAATGTAACAACCAAAATAATAAGACATAATGCCAAACACTTATTAGATTTCTTGAACCACTCAATTACCTAGTCAACACATCCTTAATCTTACCAATAAGTTAGTCCAATTGACACAATCCACTAAAATAATGCAATATCCAATGTACACCTTAGATATTAATCAAGTTCAAATTTGCTCAAATCATGTTATTATATAATCCATCTCACCCATAATTATAAAAAACTTTGAACCAGCTTCATTTCATTCGAATTCATATCTAATCCTGAGCTAAGCTCATTAGAAAATTTTAAAAAATGACAATCCTCCTTTTTTAGAGAGATTGAACATATCACATCCTAAACAAGAGCCTGAATTTGATATTTAAGGAGAACTCAAGAATGTGTGCATCAAAATCCTACTCTTTCAAGTAATAAAGGATTTTCCTATTTACAATAAAGCTATCAGATAACTCTATTTGAAAAAACTAGAAAGAAAGAAGGATCCTAAAATAGTCTAGGTCATTGGCCAATTAAAAAATATTATGTCGAGAAAGATAGTTCTAGAATATTATAATCTGGGAAGTCTTGTAGTTAATATTAGCATCCATGACCAACCTATTTATAATAATTTAATTGATTTGGGTGTAGCCATAAATGTTATGACCATAGAGACTATGTAGTAACTGAAGCTTACCACTCTTCGTCCAACACCCACCATTTTCCAGATGGCTAATAGATCAACTGTTAACCCTGAGAGGATTAATGAGGACCTTGTTATCACTATGGATTCTTGGAAATATCTAACAAATTTATTATCTTGAAACTAAAGAGAAATTTAGGGGGTTATCTTCTCAATCTTGGTCACCCTTGGTTGGTTACTATTGATGCTTTTATTAACTATAGATTAGGAAAAATGTTAATTTCCAATAGAAATGACACTAAGAAATTGGTATTGTATCCACCAATTCAACCTTCCATAAATGATGCACTAATCCCTTAGATTGATGACCTTGAATAATTTATCTCCTCACAAAATCTTTACATAATTCACTAGAGTTCAGTACCACAGGCCCAAAAAGAAGACATTGTCCTTACTGGTATCCTAAAAAACACCCATCGATCAGATCTTGTAGCCACTAACCTACTGGAATGTACACCATGTCCTTTTTATAATACCTTTCTTGAGAATGATTTTGTTGAAACTATAATAGATATTTGGACATTCCATCATTTAATTCCTCATCAATGTAGTTATGATACTTTAATCACCAATGTAGAGACCATGCTTTATTTAAAAAATCAAGTTGACATCCTCCCAAACAAACCTCTCAACATCAACACTTCTCTAACCCTCCAAAAATAAAATCAACTACTTATAATTCTAAGAAGGAAAACAACAATATTTACGAAGGATTACCATGACATGAGAAGAATACCCCCAAATTTAAGCATGTATCACATTTACATTAAATAAGAATACAAACCTATTGACCAACCCTAATGATGAATGAATCCTATAATCAAAGATATTGTCAAAAGTGAGTTATAAAAACTCTTGGATGTAGGATTTGTTTATCCTATCTTGGATAGCTAGTGGGTCTCTCCCCTAGTCATTATCCCTAAGAAAGGTGGAAAATGGTGTATTTGTGTTGACTACCAAGAGTTGAATGCTACTACAAGGAAGGATCACTTTCCCTTTCCATTTATTGATCAAGTATTGGATAGGTTAGTAGGGAAGAATTAATTTTCATTCCTAAATGGATATAGTGGTTATAATCAAATATGAATTATTTCATAAGACCAATACAAAACCACTTTTACTTTCCCTTAGGGAACCTATGCCTATGATGTCTTGCCATTTGGTCTTTGCAATGCCCCAACTACTTTTCAATGGGCTATGTTGAGCATATTTTTTGATCTCTCCCATGATTGTGTTGAAATATACATGTATTATTTCACCATCCATGGGAAGACATTAAAAGAAACACTAACCAGCCTAGAGAAAGTCCTTCAACACTACCAAGACCATAAATTATCTCTAAGTAATGAAAAGTGTTATATCCTTATGACTGAAGGGAATGTGTTGGGACATCACATATCCCCTACTAGAATTTAAGTTGACCCAAAAAAGATAAGTATTATCAAGGATATACCCACACCAAAGAAGTATAAAGATGTTAGAAGTTGTTTAGGACATGGTAATTATTACAAATAATTCATCAAATATTTTAGTAAAATTTTTAACCCATTATTTGGATTGCTTACTTAAGATATTGAATTTACATGGACTGATGATTGTCAAAATACCTTTTAGCAACTCAAAGACCTACTCATAACAAATCCTATTTTGAAAGGGTATAAATAGAATAAACCTTTTCACATTCATATAGATTCATCTGACACCACTTTAGGAGTTGTCCTTAGCCAAAAATATGAATCTCTAAGCTATGCAATCTATTTTATTAGCAAGAATCTTCAAGGTGTTGAACTTAACTATACTATAATAGAGAAGGAATTTATGGCTGTCATCTATGCCATCAAGAAATTTTGACAATAAATTATAGGTTACCAAGTATTCATCCACATTGATCATGCAACAATAAGGTATTTAATGAATAAAATTGTTGCAATAGGTAGGATAATTTGTTGGTTTATTTTGATATAGGAATTTTATATCACCTTTATGGATAGACCAATTAAGGATAATGTAGTAGCATATTTTCTATCTTAGTTACAAAATCATAAGCATAATCCTATTTTTGATGAATATTTTTCTGATTAACATTTATTTTCCATAACAATTCAATCTCTTTAGTTCGTAGATGTTGCTAACTATCTTACTACAAGATCACTACCATAACATTTATCACCTAGGGAAAAACAACACCTGATCTAAATGAGCAGACATTATTCCTAGATTATAGGATATCTCTTTATCATTAGACTAGATTTAGTTATGAGAAGATGTATTTGAGAATATGAAGCTTATGACATTCTTAGATCCTACCATGATGAGCCCTGTTGGGGTTATTTTACTACCAGATTAACTTCCATGAAAGTACTCACTGCTAGATATTATTAGCCTTGTTTGCATAAGGATGCCATAATATACACCCATAGATGTGATCAATACTAATGTATGGGAAAGCTCACTCACTCTAATGAAATACAATGACAACCACAACTAGTTCTAGAACCCTTTGACAAATGGGGACTATATTTTGTAGGTCCTATTGATTCTAAATCCAATAATAAGGAGTACATACTAGTGTGCACTGATTATGTCACCACATGGGTAGGGATCAAAGCCTTAACCTATGCTCAAGATGAGAAGGTAGTTGAGTTCTTCTATGAAGAATTTTTCACCCACTATGGAGTACTAAGAGAAATAGTCACATATCAAGGCCGATAGATCACATTAGACCTCATAGCCACCTTGGTAAAAGAATATAAAACTAGACACAAAAAATCTACCTCCTACCATCCTCAGTCAAATGGTTAAGTAGAAGTTAAAAACCATGAATTGAAAAATGTCCTCACTAAGACTGTCAACTTACATAGAAAAGATTAGTTAAATAATCTTCTAGAAGTAGTTTAGGCTTATAGAATCACTTGGAAAACTACATTTGGTTTCACTCTATATGACCTAGTTTATGGTAGTAAATCTATTATAACCATTGAGTTTGAACATAAGACATTAAGGATAACACTTGATTTGGGTTTAGATCTTTCTCAATCTCAATAAGATCAGATCATGCAATAGAATGCACTTGATGAATTAAGAAAAGAAGCACTTCACCATACTGAAATAGTGCAAAGACAACCTATGGGATGACATGACAAGAATATCAAGACTAAGAATTTCCAACCAAGAGACTGAACACTCCTTTTTGAATCTAAATACAAGGATCATAAAGGAAATATACAATCTAGATGGCTTGGGCCTTATGAGATTGAACAAGTTTTTGACAATGGAGTTATAAAGCTCATAATAATTGTCTCTATTTAATTTTGACTACTTGTTAATGACCATAAGATCAAGCTTTAAAAGAAACCATTATCTAAGGATACTCTCACTCACCAATTTCTTAAAGAACAACATCCATATCTTCTTCATGAATAAAATCAACATATTCCTACAATGGAAGGGTATTTCTATCAACCCTTCTCTAATATTTTCTAAGAGTAATAAAGCTTCTTTTAGCCAAGAACAAGTCATTCCCAATGGCTTGGTTTAGGATGAATAAAATCCTACCCTTTGGATTCTTATTATTTCAGTTGAGTTTGGACCAAAAAATTAAAAAATTCAGTAATGAAAACCTTCAGGTGTCACTGACTGATGTTGTCTTAGAAAACTAGGTCACTAGCTAATTGACATTAATTAAAAAAATGAATATAAAAGGCACTAATGTAATAAAAATGTTTTTTTTTTCCTTTTTTTTATTTAATATTTATTCCCTTGGAGCAAAAATATATTTTCCTTCTTGCTACAGGATGGAGAACTTGTCACTACAGGTGAAAAAATTGCTACTATAAAATAAAAACTTGTTACTACAGGATAACACTTACTACTACAAGAAGCATATCTTGATACAAGATGTATTCCTACACTCCATCATAACTCAAGAATTTTACCCCACTAAAATTCTAGCATATGCCACGATCACCACTTCACATCATCATTTGCACATTTATGAAAGGTATTTCTATAGGTGATATAATTATTATTTTATATATATTTCCTATCATATATTTTAATTATTTCTAAAATATGATGAATTAATGCTATTATTGTGCCTATATATCCTATCCTTATCATTCCTTCTTACCATATCCTTCATTGATGTGACCATTAACATAACTACTACTGCCACCCCTTAATCTTGCCATGAGTGTTTTATGTAGGTCAGCTTCATCCCTTGAGGACACATGACATATTAAGTTAGGGGATATTTTTCATTAGTTAAAAAATATTATTTCACCTCTCAATGTAAAAGTCACAAATCATTATTCCATTACCCAAAACCCTTGGTAAAAACACCTAGACCTATAACTCACACAATATGGAAGGAGATTTATTGAAACATGAACCACTAGATATCACCCCCTTGACCAACAACCTAGAAAAATTGGCCTTGTTTTGGCATAAAGGATGAGTGTAGTATTTTAAAAATATACAAGCCCTAGATGAAGGAATTAGAGAGGAATTTGTTAGTACATTACATAATAGCTTAGTGATGGTAAAAGGGATGGAAGTAAAGATGATGAAAATAACCATCAACAGAGTAACAAGATTACCTAGAACAGGGGAAGAATGGTAAGATAAATACAATACCAAGGTTGAGAGATAGAATTTTAATAAAGTAAATGAATGCCTATAAACCTCAAAGCAGGGTATTGCAAGGTTTTCTCTACTAGGAAGATGGGCTAAGGCTACTGAGTTTATCTCTAGATATTTCATCTGTGAAGGAAGGTATTCTGTGTTACATGGCCTATACTCCATTTTTTTGAATCATTTATGGCATGGAAAGAAGATAAATATTCCCAAATTTTTTCTTCACATGATCACCAAAATGGCAAAGGATTTTTAAAAAGGTAATTTTAAATCTCTCTCCCACCATTATCTCATCTAGTTACTTGTTTAAGATTGTTTGCAAAGAACTAGACCCAATATTAATTGGGAGTAATTTCTCTAGATACCAAGAAATGAAGAGAGTGATAGAGAAATAAATATATTAGAATAAGAATTAGAGGTTGAAGAATGAAGGTCGGAAGAAAAATAAGCCATCCCTACATAACCACAATAACCTATAGCAGAAAACCTTCCTACAAGCACATAAGAACCTACAAAAGAAGGTATTCCTATAGCAACACAAGAACCTATAGCAAGGTCTAAGGAAATGAAAAAGAGAAAACTCATTCTTCAACTTGATTCAAACAAGTCTAAGGAATAACTTCCACCTTATTTCAAGAAAATCAAGGTAACCCCCACTCCTCATAGATCTTATAGATTGAGGAGAAAGATGAGAACTAAAACTTCTTCTATTATTTAAATAAATGAAGAATCTGGGGAAGAACGGACTACTAGTAGTAATGAATCTTTAGAGATTTAAATAGATAGGGGGAAATGTTTTCTAGTATTTTATTAGGAAGAAGCAAAATAATTTGAGCATAGTTTTAAATAATTCCATGAGTAGCCAATTAAGGAAGAAATAGAGCAAGTTGAACACAATCTTGAAGAAATGCATGAGGAAGAAGAACAAGTTGAACACAATTTTGAAGAGTTATATGAGGAACTAGTACAAGAAGAAGTAGAAGAAGAGTTGCATGAGGAACCCATGTAGGAAGAAGATGAACAATTGGAGCAAGTTACAATTGTATAAGTGGAATTTTCCACTCTTGAGTGAGCCTTGCAAGAAATTAAGAAATTAAAGAAGCAGATACAAGATCAATATAGTGGAGGTATGGATGTACTTGTTGTAGTAACTTGTCAATTATATCCCTCAGCTTAATATCATCCTATAGCCAGTATTCCACAACCTTCTATAGAGGTCAATTATTAAGAGGAACATAAAGTTGTCCTTGAGGTTAGGTATCACTCCTATTTTTCAATATCTTCTGAAATGTTGAATTGGATGGATAATCAATTTGAATATTTGAAGGAAATGAGGAAATAAAATAGGAAATTAAAAGAGGAAAACAAGTTGAAATAAGAGAGAATTACCAAAATTAAATAGAATGTTGAGAACATGGTTGGTATAACACAAGAACTCCTTGATTACAGGCCTTCCATAAAATTTTAATCAGTTTATCTTAAAGAACAATGACATAATTTTAGATTTATGATAATCTATTGTGATACACCCCATGAAGTTCTGATCCCCTTTCTTTCTTTTCTATATATAGAGTAAGTTAACAAGAAGAATAGACATAATTATGTGAGTTCTACTTGCACAAATATGTTGTTTCATATGATAGAGAATTGAATCCCAATCTATATGTTAGAGATGTCCAATTACAAGCATTTTCATCATATTTGTTAAATGAATAGAAAAGAGGAAGAGAAATAGGATAATGTAAGACAAAGGAAAATGAAAGCCGGTTACTTATCAGGGGTGAATCAATAGCACTTGATGTTGTATTAGCTAAATGGGATAATATCATTTTAAAGAAAGATGTCAAAACTTGGTTTGGATAGAAATGTGATGAGGTTCAAGATTTTTATTTAATATTGAAAACTTCTAATGGTCCTTCAGCCAAAGAGTCCTATATCAAATGCTAGAATGAGCTCACTGCTACATAGAAGAAGACATAAACCTATCCTCCTTTTAATTTAAATGCAACATTTAACAAGACCACAAAATACATTCTTATTACAAGTTATATGAGATCACAATTAATGAACCTAAAGTTATAGCCACCCCTATTTTGGTATCTTATTCTAGATTGGCCAGAAAAAATATTGATGGATGAAGCTCAAGAATCCAAAAGTTGACAAATATTTGAGCAGAGGTGACGTTTTTACACTCACCTTGCCAAGGGCACTATAGAACCCATAGATTTTAGATTTCTTTGTATACTAGGAATGAAAAAGTATTGTGCTCAAAGTTGAGAAGGATCTTATGTTGGGGGGAGTGATGAGCCCCATAAATGTATTGTTATTATTTCCATATATTGTACTCATCCTGCTTATTTACCATGATTTTAAACACTTTTACATATAGTTCCCTACTTCATAAACCATATAGCATTATGTTTTCAATTTTTTTTAAATATTTAGAGTTATGTGTTGAAATTAAATATATGATTGTCTATTTCTTTAGGATGATTTATATATAAATATGTTTTGAAGATGTTTTGGAGAAATAGGTATATAACACAGAGCATCCTACAGTAAAGGAATCTCATTACATAGACAAGCTTGTATCCACTACATGACCAAAGCCATGGATGAATATATTTTGATTCTCTTTCAACCAACTCTTAGAAACTACTCTAACCTCCATAGATATCAATAAAAAAGTGGTTGAATAATGAAATAGCCTTCTTTGTCCTAAAAAAAGTTGCAAGATTCATAGGAAGGATATATTTAGTGAAAGGAACTAATTTTAGTTATCCCAATTTAAATGTATCATAGAATAGAATGTATATATTATTTTACATAAAATAATCTCCTATGTGGTATATAAATATGTAGTAGTAGAGTTGATAGATATATATAAAATAGTATATGTTGAATAAAGGTTATTAGAAGTATATTGTGTTAAGAAATTAACGATTATAACTTCATGCAGTAATTCATTGCTACACTTTTGATTAATATGAGTGATTAATTTTGAGTTCAATTTAGTGTTTTAAAAGGAAGGATTAAAGTTGAAGTTGGAAAGAGGAAGGGCCCCCTTTGAAAGGCTACAGTAACAATCTAACCTATTTATTTAGCTAAGCATATTATTTGATTTCCTTAAGCATTATGTGTTTTAATTTTGAGTTGTGTAATTGACATTCTTGATTAAATTCAATTAGGGAAGCTTCCATGTATAAGATTTTATTTTATCATACTTTATTTATGTTTCATTTCAATAATTTCATTTAATACACTTTATCATCTAAAATATAATTAGTAGAATGTCAAATTAGAGATTGAGTGTTCACATATAATGATGTCATCCTATCAAGTTTACATCCCTAAGTTGATATTTAAATGAGGTATAAGGTAAAGATCCATAGTTACTATCGTTAATCATTTTAATCAAGTGAAGTATATCTGATTGTGAATTAGCTGCTAGTCATTTTTTGGCATCATTACTGGGGAAGGGTGTCACATACTTGTAATCTTAAATCTTGATAGAAATTATTTCTAGATGTTTATTGTTTTTTTTTCAAAGGTTTTTGTTTTTATAGATTAAATATTTTTTGCTTTCATAGTTTAAATTTCCCTTTTTACAACTAGAATAGTGGAAATTTCAAAAATTCCATATTACTAACCCTGTGTAAGCAAGGAGGGCAAAAAGTAAAAAAAGAGTTAAAAAAGTGGTTGACATATGCAAAGTGAAGGGGAATATATAAAAATATTATTTCCTGAATCATTGAAAATTTATACAAGATTTGAAATACATCTTACAAAAACTAAGGGACATGAAATAATTCCTAAAGATCACTCATAAATGTTAATAGAAGAGGTTGAGAAAGAAAAACTTTTGGCTAGACTGGTAGCACAAGATAGAGATTTTGAAGAGGTTCATACCACTAGGAGAGACCTATAAGAACCACCTATGATAATTCCTATCCTATCACCTCATACTCAAGAATATAAATTTCACTTCCCTCTGTCACCCAAATTTCTTGCTAAGTAGGCATTCAAAGCTATACATGCCCCTAAAAGAAACACTAGGCCAATAAAATCTCCAATTTAGAGAGACTCTTTGCTAAGACACTAGCATAATCTTCTAAAGCCTCCAAACCATCCCAATTATATAGGAAGTTATACATTCCTAAGGAAAAAAGATAAAGTCTCCATCTTCTACACCCCAAGAAATAAAAGAATTTATAAGAATTTTGAGATTTAGGTAGCAAAAACCTCCCATCTACCAACACAAAAAATATTCATGGGGGATCACCAAGAAGAAAACACTACCAATGAGTCTACTACTTTTGAATTTCCTATCCTTACTCCTGATGGAAATGCACCCATGAAAAATATCCTCCACTCTACCCTCCTTAACTTTAGAAAAAAAACATTTAATGATCCAAATAGATTTCTTTTTTAGTTTGACATCTTATGCCATAGCTATGATTATAATCAAGATACTTAGAAACTTAAACTATTTCCCACAAAACTCAAATATGCAACACTTATATGGTTCATGAGACTTGGAAAGGATTCCATTTGTACCTGGGAATAAATAAAGGAGATTTTTTTGATGAAATACCAAAATTATTATAAGGGCAAAAAATACAAGAGAGATGACATTTTCTGAATGACACAAGCTGATGATGAGTCATTAGAGGAATATATGGAAATATTTTCATTCTTCTTGAAAAAATTCAAGCAAACTACAATGGATAAGGAATCGGTCAAGCTAATATTACTGAAAGGAATTAGAGATGATTATTTGGAGGCACTAGATCTAATGTCTAGTGGTGATGTTTCTACAATACCATTTTATGAATTAATAATTATATATATAAACTATTCTAAATCAACCATGAATAAAAGTAGGGGCAAAACCCTTCCTATAGCATCTACTATAGGATTGTTTAAAGGTGAAGTTATCAACCTTCTCTAGGATATGAAGCAGGACATCATCAGTCACCTAGCTACTCAGTTTGATTTATTACATATATGGTAAAAGCAAGAAGAAATTGAGAAAGCCTTAGATACCTATTTCCTTGAATGTAGAAAAAATAAGGTAGATTGCACATGTCATTCCATGAAAATCTCAGGTAGCCAATATCATTAATGAAAATATTGAGATAGTAGAGTTGCATCCCATAGGATAAGATGAGAACCAAGTGTTTTTCGTGGCTCAATGGAAATCATGGGTATAAAGACCAAGTATGCCATCAAAATCTATGTTTTAAAATTCTCAATTCTCAAATAATCCTCAATATTATTCTTAGATGAATATACACAATCAAAATTGGTGTCAAACAAATTGGTAGTTACTCTAGAATTAGTTATGGATGTAACATAATGGACAACAACCTCAATAGGGACAATTCCAAAACCAACAATGGTTCTATCACTCTAATCCATGACAACATCAATGGAGAGGAAATCAAGGTTTTCCCCAATAAATTCAATAATAAAAACAATAGGCTATAATGACAAACACTTAGTAGCCTATACGAACCACTCAATTACTCACCCAGCCCATCCCTAATCCTACCAATAAGTTGGTCTAACTCACACAATATACTAAAATAATGCAATATACAACATACACCTTAGATATTAATCAAGTTAAACTTCACTTAGGTTATGTTCTTCCATATATCATCTCACCCATAATCATAGAAAACTTTAAACCAACTTCATTCCATGTTAATCTATAGCCACCCATAGACAATCTTTAGCCAAGTACATCAAAAAATAAAAAATAAACTAATAATCTTCCTTTTTTTTTAGAGAGATTGAACATATCACGTCCTAAACAAAAGCCTAAATTTTATATTTTAGGTTAAATCAATAATGTGTACATCAAAATCCCACTCTTTCAAGAAATAAAGGATGTTCCTATTTATAATAAAGCTATTAGAGAACTATGTTTGAAAAAAATGGGAAGAAAGAAGAAGGATCCTAGAACAGTCTAGGTCATTAGCCAATTAGCAGATATTATGTAGGGAAATATAGTGCCCCCAAAATATTCTAATTTAAGAATTATAGTAATTAATGTTATCACCCATGACCAACTCATTTCTAATAATTTAATTTATTTGGGTGTAACCATCAACATGATGATCATGAAGACCATGTAGCAACTGAAGCTTACCACTCTTCATCCAACACCCACTGTCCTCTATATTACTAATAGATCAATTATTAAACTTAAGGGTATTGTTGAGGACCTTGTTATCACTATGGATTCTTTGAAATATCCAATAGATTTTATTTTTCTATAGTCAAAAACCAATTTGAAGGGTCATCCTCTCATCCTTGGTCACCCATGGTTGGCCACTACTGATGCTTTTATTGACTGTAGGTCAGGAAAAATACTAATTTCCAATGAAAATAGCACCAAGAATTGGTGTTGTATTTACCATCTCAACCTTCCCTTAATAATGTACCAATCCCTAAAATTAATGACCTTGAAGAAGTTATCTCCTTGTAGACTCTCTGCACAATTGACCAGAGTCTAGCTCTGCAAGCCCAAAAAGAAGACACTATCCTTATTAGTATCCTATAAAACACCTATTGATAGGATCTTATAGCCACCAACTTGTTAGAATTTACACCATGCCCTCATCAAAATACCTTTCTTGAGAATGATTTTGTTGAAATCACAATAGATATTTAGACATTCTATCAATTACTTCCCCATTAATGTAGTTATGCTCCTTTAATCACTAATGTAGAGACCATGTTTTTTTTAACAAAGTAGACATCCTCCCAAACAAACTTCTCAACATTAACACTTCTTTAACACCCCAACAATAAGTTTAGTCAATTACAATGTTGAGAATGTAAAAAACATAATTTTCTTTGGATTACCATGACATGAGAGAAATACCCCCAGATTTATGCATGCATTACATTTACATTAAAAAAAATGCAAACCTATTTTCCAACCCCAATGATGAATGAATCCTAAAATTAAAGACATTGTCAAAACTAAGTTACAAAAACTCTTAAATGTAGTATTTGTTTATCCTATCTTGGATAGCCAGTGGGTCTCTCCACTAGTCATTATCCCTAAGAAAGGGGTTAAATGGTGTATTTGTGTTGAGTACTAACAGTTGAATGCTACTACCAAGAAGGATCAATTTACCCTTCCATTTATTGAACAAGTATTGGATATGTTAGTAGGGAAGAATTACCTTTCATTCCTAGATGGATATAGTGGTTATAATAAAATATGAATTTCTCCATAAGAATAAGACAAAACCACTTTCACTTGCCCTTGGGAAACCTATGCCTATGCCATCTTGCCATTTGGTCTTTGTAATGCCCCAACTACTTTTCAATGGGTTGTGGTGAATGTATTTTCTGATATCTCCCATGATTATATTGAAATATACATGGATGATTTCACCATTTATGGTTAGACATTTAAAGAATCACTAACCAACCTAGAGAAAGTCATTCAACACTACTAGGACCATTAATTATCCTTGATCAATGAAAAGTGTTACATGCTTATGATTTAAGGTATTGTGTTGGGATATCACATATGCCCTACTAGAATTCAAGTTGACCTATCAAAGATAAGTATTATCAAGGATCTAACCACACCAAAGAAGCAAAAATATGTTATAAGATTTTAAGGACATGATATTTATTATAGATGAGTCATCAAAGATTTTAATAAAATTGTCACCCCATTATTTGTATTGCTTACTAAATATGTTGAATTTACATGGACTAATTATTGTCAAACTGTCTTTTAGCAACTCAAACCTACTCATAACAACTCTTATTTTGAGAGGGCCTGACTAGAACAAGGCTTTTCAAATTCATACAGATGCATCTAACACCACTTTAGGAGCTATCCTTGGCCAAAAATATGAATCTCTAAGCTATGCAATATATTTTATCAGTAAAATCTTTGCCATCAACAAATTTTGACACTAAATTATACATTACCAAGTATTTATCCACACTGATCATGTAATAATAAGGTATTTAATGAACAAAGATATTGTAATGGGTAAGATAATTCATTTGTTTCTTTTGATGTAAGAATTTGATATCACAATTATGGACATACTAGGTAAGGATAATATAGTAGTAGATGTTTTATCTTAGTTGTAAAATGATGAGCATAGTCATATTATTGATGACTCTTTTTATGATGAATATTTATTTGCCATAATAATTCAATCTCCTTGGTTGATATATATTGCTAACTATCTTACTGTAAGATCACTACTACAACATTTCTCACCTAGGAACAAACAAAACCTAATCCAAAAGAGCAGACATTATTCTTGGATTGTAGGATATATCTTTATCACTAGAATACATTTAGTTATGAGAAGATGTATATGAGAAGATGAAGTTTATGACATTCTTAGATCCTTCCATGATGAGCCTTGTGGGGTTCATTTTAATGCTAAATAGACTACCATGAAAGTACTCATTACTAGATATTATTGGCCTTCTTTGCATAATGATGCCATGATGTACACCTACATATGTGATCAATGCTAGCATATGGGAAATCCCACTCACAGCTAGTTCTAAAACCCTTTGACAAATGAGGACTAGATTTTGTAGGTTCCATTAATCCTAAATCCAATAATAAGGAATACATACTAGTGTGAATTGATTATGTCACCAACTAGGTAGAGGTCAAATCCTTAACCCATGCTCAAAATGAGAAGGTAGCTGAGTTCCTCTATGAAGAAATCTTCACCCACTATGGAGTATCAAGAAAAATAGTCACACACTAAGGTTCATAGTTTACATCAGACCTCATAGCTACCTTGGTAAAATAATATGGAATCAAATACAAAATATCTACCACATAACATCCTCAATAAAATGGTTAGGTATAAGTGATAAGCTGAGAATTAAAAAATATCCTCACACTTTCATAGAAAGGATTGGTTAACTCATCTTTTTGAAGTAGTTTAGGCTTATACAATCACTTAGAAAACTATAACTACTTTCATTCCATATGAGCTAGTTTATGGTAAAAATCCTATTATACACATTGATTTTAAACATAAGACATTAAGGACAACACTTGATTTGGGCTTATATCTTTCTAAATCTCAACAAGATCAGATAATGCAACTGAATGCACTTGATGAATTAAGAAAGGAAGCATTTCATCATACTAAAATAGTGTAAAGACAAAGTATAGGATGTCATGATAAGAACATAAAGACTAATAATTTCCAACCAAGAGACTTAACACTCCTTTTTGACTCTAAATACAAGGATCATAAAGGAAAGCTGTAGTTTATATGGCTAGGGCCTTATAATATCAAATAATTTTTTGATAATGGAGCTGTAAAGATCACAAACATTAACTCTATTTGGTTTCAACTACTTTTTAATGGCCATAGGCTCAAGCTATACAAGAAACCATTCTCCAAGGAAACTCTCACTCACCAACTTCTTGAAGAATAACATCAATATCTTCTTCATGAAGCAAATCAACATGTTCCTATAATTGAGGGGTATTTCTATTAACCCTTATCTAATATTTTTAAAGAGTAATAAAGCTTCTTATAGCCAAGAAAATTCATTCCCAATGGATTGGTTCAAGCTAAATAAAATCCTACCCTCTGGACTCTTATGATTTTAGTTGAGTTTAGACCAAAAAAATCTATAAAAAAAAGATCAGAACATTCAGAAATGAAAACCTTTAGGTGTTGTTGATAGATGTCATCTCAAAAAAGTAGGTCACTAGTTAATTGAAATCAATTAAAAAAACCAAAAAAATCGTCAATGAAAACTTTCAAGCATTTCTAACAGATGTTGTCTTAGAAAACTAGGTCACTAACTGAACAACATTCATTAAAAAAAAACAAAAAAATTAGGAATGAAAACCTTCGAGCATTGCTAATGGATGTTGTCTCAGAAAAATAGGTCACTGGATAATCAACATTCGTTAAAAAAAATTATGAAGAGAAATGGCACTACTGTAATAACAATGTTTTGTTCTCCCTTGTTTTCATACATATTCATTCCCTTGAAGTATTAATATATTTTATTTCTTGCTATAGGATGAAGAACTTGTCACTACAGGTAAAACAATTGCTACTGTAGGATAAAACTTACTGCTACATGAATCATATACCACTATAGGATGTATTCCTACACTCCATCCTACCTTAATAAAATTTTCCCACTCAAATTCTAGTGTATTCTATGATCACCACTTCACATTATCATTTGCACATTTATGAAAGATATTTTCATAGGTGATACAATAATTATTCTATATTTATTTCCTCTCATACATTTTAATTATTTTAAAAAGATTATGAGACTTAATTTTATTAAAGCATTGATGTATCCTATCCTTATCACACCCACTTACCATATCCTTCATTCATGTGACCATTAACACAACTACTTCTTCCACCCCTTACTCTTACCATGAGTGTTTTGTGCATGTTAGCTTTATCCCTCGAGGACAAGTGAAAAATTAAGTTGGGGGGCAATTTTTCATTAATTCAAAAGGATTATTTCACCTCTCAATGAAAAATTAAAAATTCATTTTGCCATTGCCCAAAACCCTTACTGAAAATACCTAGACTTATAACTCACACAATATGGGAGGTGATTTGTTGAAACATGAACCACTAGATATCACCTCCTTAATAAACATCTTAGAAATCTTGGCCTTGTTATGGCATATAGGATGAGTATAGTATTTTGATAAAATACAAGCCCTAGATGAAGGAATTTTGGAGGAATTTGTTGGTACATTGCATAATAGCTTGGCCATAGTAAAAGGAATGAAAGTAAAGCTGATAAAAATAGCCATCAACAGAGTAATGGGACTACCTAGAGTAGGGGAGGAATGGTAAGACAAATATGATGTCGAGGCTAGGAGATGAAAGTTTAGAAGAGTAAATAAATGCCTATAAACCTCAAAGTAGGGCATTGCAAGGTTGTCTCTACTAGGAAGGTGGGTTAAGGCCACTAAATTTATCTCTAGATATTTTATCTATGAAGGAAGGTATTCTATGTTGGATGGGCTACACTTAAAGTTCCTGAATTATTTATGACATGAAATAGAGATAAATATTTCCAACTTTTTTGCTTCACATGATCACCAAAATGTCAAAGGAATTTCAAAAAGGTAATTCTAAATCTCTCTCCCATCATTTACTCATCCAGTTACTTGTTCACAATTGTTTTCAAAGAACTAGACCCAACATTAGTTGGGAGTAATTTCTCCAGATACCATGAATGAAGAGAGTTATCGAGAATGAAATGTATTATAAGAATAATTATATGTTGAAGAAAAAAGATCAAAAGAAGAAGAAACCATCCCTATAAAACCATAAGAACCTACAGTACAAAACCTTCCTATAGCCATACAAGAACCTATAGATTAATGTATTCTTATGGCAAAACAAGAACCTATAACAAATTTTGAAGGAAAAAAAAGAGGAAACTCATTCTTTAGCCTGATTTAGATGAGTCTTAAGATGAAATCCCACCTTCTTCCAAGAAGATCAAGGTAATCCCCACTCCTTGAAAATCTCATAGATTGAGGAGAAAGAAGATAACTAAACCTTCTTCTATTATTCAAATAAATTAAGAATCTAGGGAAGAATGGATTGCTAGTAGTAATAAATCTTTAGAGATTGAAATAGATAGGGAAGAATATTCTCTAGTATTCGATCAGGAAAAAGTAGAACTATTTGAGCATAGTTTTAAATAATTCCATGAGGAACCAATACACAAAGAAGAAATACATTCTTCTTATAGGTGAGATGGGATCATAATTAATGAACCTAAAGTTCTAGCCACCCCTATTCTAGTATCCTATTCTATACTAGTAGGACAAAATCTTGGTGGATGAAGCCTAAAAAACCAAAAGTTGGAAAATATTTGAGTAGAGGAAAGGTTTTTATGCTCACCTTGTCAAGGGTATTATAGAACCCATGGATTTTAGAGTTCTTTGTGCATTAGGAATGAAAAATTATGGTGCTAAAGGTTGAGAAAGATCTTAATTTTGGTGGTGTGATGATCCCCATAAATGTCTTGTTATTATGTCCATCTATTATACTCATCCTACTTATTTAGAATTCTTTTGAACACTTTTCCATATAGTTCCCTACTTTCATAAACCATATTATTTTCAAACTCTTTTGAATATTTATAATTATGTATTGAAATTAAATATATGATGATTGTTTATTGATTTAGGATGATTTTATATAAATGTGTTTTGAAGATGTTTTAGAGAAATAGGTATATAGCATAGAGCATCTTGTAGTAAAGAAATCTCATTACATAGACCATCCTACAACCAGTGCATGACTAAAGCCATAAATGAAAAAAAAAATTGATTCTCTTTCAAATGACTCATAGAAATGACTCTAACATCCATATAGATCAATAAAGAAGTGGTTGAAGAATGAAACAACCTTGTTTATCCTACAATAAAGTCACAATATTCACAAGAAGGATGTCTATAATGAAAAGAACTGATTTTAGTTATCCCAATTTGAATATATCTTAGAATAGAATGTATATATTGTTCTACATAAAAAAATCTCCTCTATAATATATAAATATGTATCAATAGAGTTGAAAGATATATACAAAATAGTATATGCTGAATAGAGGTTATCAAAATTATATTGTGTTAGGCAATTGTGATTGTAACTTTATGCAACAATTCATTTATGCACTTTTGATTAATATGAGTGAGAAATTTTGAGTTCAATTTAGTATTGTAAAAGTAAGGGTTGAAGCTGAAGTTTCAAGGAGGAAGGCCCCCCTTAAAAAGGCTACAGCAACAATCCAACCTATTTTTTTAGCTAATCATGTTGTTTGATTTCCTTAAGCATTATGTATTTCATTTCTAAGTTATGTAATTTAAATTCTTTCTTAAATTTAATTAAGGAAACTTCCATTCATAAAAATTTATTTGATCATACTTTATGTTTCATTTCAAGCATTTCATTTACTTCACGTTAGCATCTTAGATACAATTAGCAGAATGTCAAATTAGAGATTGAGTGTGCACATATAGTGACATCATCTTATCAAGTTTACATACTTGGGTTGACATTTAAATGAATTAGAAGGTACAGATCCATGGTTACTCTCCTTGTTGTTTTTGATGAAGAAAATTATATATAATTGTGAATCAATTACTAATCACATGGTGCCACCTTTAAGTAGTTTAAATCTAATACCATATGTTTTTTTTATACCGAGTGGTAGAAATTGGCTCATACAGACCTTGTTCATTTATCCCAAGGCATCTTCCTTCATAGCCATGATTTTCCATGATTTTTTCTGAATTTGGATACTTGGAATTTAGGTAATAGTCATCCAGTTTATCATTATACAACCAAGATTCATCATCTACAAGTAGGTCTTGTTCCTGGTTAGCAGCTAGTATGAAAATGATTGGTGTTAGACTATGTAGTCTACCTTTTCCCTTTCTTTACCATTCCATGTAAGGTGGTTTGGCTTTATGTTTTAAAAAGGACTCAAGGTTTTATGGAATCTTGGTAATGTGGAATGTAACATGGGTCAAATATTATCATAGGCTATTAGCCGAGATGGTATAATGATTAAACATTTCAAGAGGTGGCATGTGAGAAAGTGAATCAAGGCTATCTAAGTCAATGCAATTGGCCTTTGGTGAATAAATAAGTATTTATTTCCCCTTATCCTTCTTAATAATTATATTCAAGCCAAAATGGTAGTTATAGCTTTGGTACTTGGCCTCTAAATTCTTGCAATGTTCGTAAGGCTACAAGTCTTTATGAATAGTAACCTCTATACCTAAATGGGAGAACTTGATACACTGGTGTAATGTTTAAGGGATTTCACAAATCATATGTATCCATGGTCTACCCAAAATCATATTATATGACAAATCAAGGTCTAACACATGACCTAGTGTATCATGAGTTAACAACCCAATGATAACTAACAAGTTGATGGTACTTTGTGATGCCTATTATTCATTATCATAGGCCTTAATTATGATAATTTCTAGTTGGAGATTAGATATGGTGTAATTGATAATCTTGATGATATTTAAAGACATGATATTTAGGCTTAATCTATTTTCTATGAAGACACATTTCACTTTGTGCCATATTATTACAACTTTGATGTATAATGGATTGTTATGCAAAATCCCAAGGGATGACATATTAATTTGGTTGAAGGTTAATTGTTAGCCTAGGAATAAATGCCCAATGCTTGAAATTTATCTAGAGATATGTCATTAATAACTTGGGAATGGCCAAGGAAATCTATCAAGATATTCTTGTGGATGGTGGGCATACCCAACATATACAAAATGGAGATTTGTGGACACATCTTCTACAATTGTTCCACAATATCGAACATATTTTCTTACACAATGGAAAATGGCTTGTTCTTAGCCAAAACATTGGGTTGGATGGGTGAAGTGGAAGATGGTTGTGGGCTTGGTATGGTAATATTCAACCATTAATTTATGATTTCATAATTAGGATTAGATACAAGACCATTATTCCTAACAAATGATGGTGGGGGACTAGATAAGATAAGTCTTGGTTATTGGTGTACTTATTGATGGTCATGGGCCAATGACAAGTTATCAGTATAAGGTCCAAATGTAGAAATCCTTTCTTGTTGGTACACCTATATTTAGTCCTAGGTTAAGAGAGGATCAATGATATGGGTTTATTGATTGTAATTGATTAGAAATAGTCTTGTTTGATTGGTACTTGGTCTTAGATTGATGGAGATGGTGGAAATGCAACCTCCCACAATATGCCATACAATGATGTTGTAGTCATGTGGAACTACATGGTAATTTTGTTGGTTTTTTGCATCATTCTAGCCTTGGTTCATCTATTTAGATGACATTGTTGGTTTTGTCTTAGTTATTGATACTATTTTTGTTGTTCTAGCTATTTTTATTATCATTATTGCTAATTCTAATGTTATAGAAAGGGGTTTTGATGGATACCAAGGTTATTATTGGATGTGGAATCTCTATTATCTAATGTTATTTCTCCATTTTCCAACATATTCTCAATCAAATGTCTAATTTTCACACAATGGTGAAAATTATGTCCATTATCCTAATGATACTCATATAATTCATTTTATCATACTAATTTGGATAAGGAATGCCTTAGGATAATGTTTTAGAATAGGCTAGCTAATTGGATTAATGGATACAATCTTATAAAACATGGATTCAATGGGTTCTCTAAGGTTACTAAATATGCAATGAGTAAGAAAAGTTTTCCTTAGAGGAGGGGTTTTCAAAGGTAAAGGTTGATGTATTTATTGCATTGGTCTAAGTTTCTACACTTGTTACATTTATTGAAGAGGCTATTGCTTAGGAGTAATTTGCATATGTGGCATAGGGCTAAGCAAATGGTGTTTGCACCATTTGGACATGTTGTGAATCAGTTACTCTATTTATAACAACATTATGAATTATGATTGAATGGCTTAGACTTTTTATTATTTTTGGCATGTGCTAGTTGTGATGTTTGCATTTGGACTTGGTTCTGATTTTAGTTTTGGCCATTTCTTTAGTTTTTAGTTTGGTTTTGATTTGATGAGGTAATCTTGATGATCCCTTTACTAATAAGGTATCTTTTGATCAACAAAAAATTTTCAATAATTTCTTTGAAAGTGTGTGCACAATACAACTCCAAATGGTAAGATATCATACTATGAAAATTCTTGGTAAACACACTAGCTAATTACTTATCTAGTAAATTATTGATGAATCTATTGGCAAGTGTTCTCCATTGATGTAGATAACTTACAAATATTTCACTAGCCTTCTATTTTTATTTCATCAAATCTACCAATGAAAACTCATGTTTAAGATTATAGGAGAAGTGTTACACAAATTTGTTTGAAAGATCATCAAAATCAAAAACTAAATTTTGAGGTAATTTCAAAAACCACTCCAAATCTTGTCCTGATAAGATCCTTGAAAATAATATTAAGAATTATATGTTGTTATAGGCCACTGGTTGACAAACAACAAATAATTCCATCAATTAGGCCTTTGGGTCTCCTTTCCCCTTGTATTTGTCAAATTTTGATGGTTCATACCCTAGAGTAAATGGTATCTACAAACACTCCATTTTGAAAGGGTAGGAACACATGTCATCCAACTTAAATTTTTTGGTTTATTTCCCACTTGGATGGTATAAATTGCATTCTTCATTTTTTTCAATTATTGGTCTAAAAAATTGGAGGGAACATTGGTCTGAGGTGGAGGTTGGGTAGTCAAAATTAGATTACTTTGAATGGGGTATAGTGGAGGCATGGTTTGATGTGAAAGATTGGTTTGGTTTTGGAATTGACTAAGAATATGCATGCATGAATTAGGATGTGATTATTATAATTACATGAATTGTTATGTGATATTATAATTAGGATTTGGTATACGGGCCTGGTTTTGGGGAAATTATGGCTGAGATAGAAGGATATGGATGGGGGTGATTTAGTATGCCTATTAAGGTTGATTATGGAATTATTTTTATTAGTAAAACCTTTTTTATTAATGGAAAATTGTGAACCAAGTACCTATCATTGAGTTAGTGGAATGTTAGGAACAAAAGACAATTATTATTTAATCAGTACTTATGGATCATTAAAACCTCTTGGTTGAGTGAATCCTTGTTGGGAAGTAGATGCATGTTTAAGTTTCAAAATTTTATCACTAAAAAATATTTGTAATCTATTGATTAGACATCATTTATTATTATAATCATGTGTTGGTCTATGACTAAAGATGTATGTTCATTATTACTTGGAAAGGTGGAATATTGGTTTCACCCTATTGAGGTGGTAGAATATTTTGCCTCTACTACATGGGTACATTATATTTTTCTCATGGTTTTAGATTACTAGTCATGCCCTATTATGGTGGAATAATATTAATTACATTTTATTGAGGTACATCACTAGTTATTTCTTGACTACTTAATCTTTGAGGCTATGTGCTTGAAAAAGCAACTAGTTGAGGATTAAAGGTAGTTTGTTGAGGTTGGGAGGTACAAGTTTCAGACCCCTATGTTTGTGAACCATTCATGGCATTAAATAAAGTAACATTTTATTGTGGACTAATTTTTTGTGCAATTACACCACTTTGGTCTAGATTTAATGACACTTATGTACTACCCACTATGTTTGGCTCACTGTTCTATGTAGAATCAAAAGATGCTTCCTCAATAGCTAGGTTATTGAACATGTTTCCTACTAAATTAATTTGCATTAATGGGTATACAACTTAATTTTCTTGGCCTATCAATTCAATTAATACTCTTATCAAATGAACTATCTCAATAAGAAGAGCATTTGACATGGTCATATTATTGAAGTTGTGTGGTAAGTTCAAAAATGTTTGGTATGATATCTACATCTATGTAAATTGGTCCTCCATGAAGCCTTTTACTATGAAAATAATATGAGGGTCCTAATATGGAATCATCAATATAGCTCAAGGATTTCTAGAAGATACATATTCGATGTTTTGATTATAAGGCACTCTTACTAAACTTGTGAAATTTTCATGGGGGAAGTATGTTGCAAACTTATCCCCTACCTTCAAAACTCTAATTAATACTTCATCCTTATTCAAAAGTAAGTGAAGATCAAATAAATAAGGGTCATATTCCAATGGAATGGTAACATATTATGGTTATTGTTGGACTTATTATGAAATTTAAGGTACACTAGCTAGGTATTATGTCATTTATTCTTGGTCTTGTTCTAAGTATGGAGGTGTGTTGACCAGATAGTGGGCCAAAGGATATTCAAGTTTTTCTCCCATTTGAGTGTTTTAAGGTGGATAAGGATCCATATCACAAATAACATCATCTCTCTAGGGGTCTTGAATAATTTATTCTTATGCAATCATATTATTATACCCTAGATTGTACATGATGCCACTACGAGTATAGTGAGACTTGTTTAAACTAATGGTGAATATCTCATGACAAAAAGGGGTTAGATTTTTACAAATGATGAAAAATAATGTCAAAGAAGACAAACATTTCAAACTCTGTCCAACTTAGTCAAAGGATGGAGTTGTATCTCCAAAAAAGGTTTGTGATAAAACTTAGTATAAAATAATCTAATGTTAAATGTCTATTGCTAAATGTCACACAAAAAAGTTTAAGTTTAACTAATATTATAATGCAAAAATCTAGGTTCAAAGTGTTCCAAATAGGTCTAATATAGGAAAATAAATGTTACTAGGTCTTTTAGCCAAACACGATGTCAAAAGTTAGGCTCAATCAAAGGCATATGATAGGATTTTTGGCAAATCAAGTACAAAATCTATACTTAAAAATAATGTGAGATATTTAATCTAACAAATCTAAAAAAAATTGGTATAAACTAGGAATTTTACTTTATATATGAACTCAGTCAATTTGATATGAGGAATGAAACAAAAGGAACTTGGAATTAGAATAGTTTCTCCCAAATAAAGGCACAAACAATAGTTTTCAAAATTATGTAAATTTTTAACCTAAGTTACATAACCCAAAATAGAAATATCTGTGTCTAGGCCAAAATTACATAAGGCATAAATAGAAATCAATCAATGTTTGAATTTGAACTTGTCAAGTTTAATTAAAAACTCAACTTAGAAAAATTAGGCTTCTTTGATCAATAAGATAGACAAAGATGAATGAGATAATGGTACTAGACAAAGACCCAAAAGGCACATATAGATTAATTTTGAATTGGATTGGAAAATTTGGACATGAGGAAAAAATAAGTCTATGAAATGATTCAATCAATGTAATGGCATTATCATGATCTAAAGGTATGATCGATGGTTTGTTTCAAAACTCTCAAGTATAAAACTTGAAATGGATTGGGAAATATAACATTACCCTTTCCAATAAAATGACACACACATAAAGATTTTTTTTAAAAGACTAAGGCAAAAGTATGGTGTCAAATGAATGGCATAATGCCTCCTTAAATAATGGAGTTATGTGGACACAAAACTTGTTTTGATGGTGGAGGACAAACAAATAGATTTAGACCTAGAAACTAGGAAAGTAAAGGAAAAGACAAAATATAAATAAATATAATGTCTAAAACCCTAAAACTGACAAGGTTGAATCATATTGTTAAATTATATCTATGAACATGATCTTTGGATGATTTGAAGTGTTAATCTAAAAATAAAAGCACATGAAGTAGTAGTGTTTTACACACCCTTCTCCCAAGAGATTGTATGGCGATATGGAACTTCAAGCTACTCACACTACATCAACAATATGTCCATGTTAAGTGGGGTTAATCTAAAACTAAAATTTTCAACTGTCTAGATGGTCCTAAGTATGGTTAACACTAGATATGCCTCATGTCAATTGAGTTCATACTAGTTAAATTAATATGAAAGGGTCTACTCATTTACATAGTTATTCCATCCATGTATTTCTTAGTGGAATCCCCTAGTTAACCAGACTTGACTCAAGTTTTTGTTATGATTGGAGAGGTTATCCACTCAACCCCTATAAATTATAGTATAAATTCCCTAATTTATATACCATACATGGATTAGGGTTATAACAATGTTGGGAGATGAAAATTTGGGTCAAATATTCCCTAAATAACTCATGAAGAGGTTATGAACTCCTGCTCACAAGCCAAATTACATAAAATAAATGACCAAGTGAAAAGTCTTTAAAGGTTGTGTCTAGATCACCCAAACCATATGAGTTTTGGGGAGATCCTTAAAAAAATTATTTTCCTACGTTGGAAAAAAACAAAAATTGAAAGGAATAAGTACTTTTGGTCACCCAAGTTCTATAAAGGGGATGGGGAGAGAGCACATACACATCCTTCATTTATGAAAAACACACAAGTATAAAATGATCTAGCATAAAACAAAACAATTCAAAGAATTTTTAATTTAAGTGAATGTTTATTTTATGCACCAAATTGAGATATTTATGAATTTTTTGGCCCCTTGGCCTTAGTTCAAACTTTTTAAAACTTTCACAAAAAAAATTAAGTATAAACCATCTAAATTTGTTTTAAGCACCAAATGGAAAATTTCAAGGCTTAAGCATGTTCAAATTTTGTATTTTTCCATGCATGACCTAAAATTTTTAGAGGGTTTCCTTGTAATTTGAATCACATTTTAAATTTATAAAATAATATTTGAAATGGAAGCTCTTGGGTTTCTCTAGTTTTTTTCACACATAGACCGATGTCGATCAACAATGATCAATGTCAATTGTAAGAAGATTGATGCTGGTTGGAAAAGAAGCAATCCCAATCAATAAAGACTGATGAAAGTTCCCTATAAACCCAAAGACAAAACAAAATTATTTAAAAAAAATTGTTATCCCAAAATAAGTATAAAGACTCAATAAAAATTGTAATAAAGTGATTAGAAAGAGAGTATGCAAGTATTTAAAATATAGATTAACAACTAAGAGTCTTAATATACTTCAAAAACCAAGTTTTTATCTATATTCTACCCTATATATGAAACTGATAATAGTTAGATAGGAGTAATTCTAGTTAGGAAAAACTGATATTGGCTATGTAGAACTGATGTTGATCTTCTAGGTAATACTAAAATCAGAATATAAAAGATCAAAGAAAAAACTCAAATTTCTAATATGATCAAGAATTTAGTTAAAAAACTAATATATGCATTTTTGGTCTCCTTGGTATGTAATATTCTTTAAGGTCCCACTAAGCATGCCATTTGTGATCATTGGAAGCCAAGAAGGGAGGTTAGATCAAGTGTTAGTTTAAGTAAAGAAAACTTAATAAAAACACACTAACACTTACAAGCCTAAATCATAGGGTTTAGCTTAATGAAAAAAATAAAAATTGAATCAAAACTAAAATACAAAAGACATCAAATCTCTTACCTTCCTTGATAGCTCCATTTACACTGTTGGGTGGTTTTCTTGGTTTGTGATCAAAGAGTCTTTTACAATAGAGTTTCTGTATCTCCTTCTCTCCTTGGCACCATGGTAGTTTATGTTGGCTTCATGTGGCTTGGCTCAATATTTTGGAATTATAAAATTATTGATATGAATCTCATGTAACAAAATATGAATTATAAATCTATAAATTCTAGGCTTCTTAATTCAATAGGCAATGGATTATATTTATAGGCTTAGGAACTAACCCTAACCCAAGGTGAGTCAAGTTGGAGTTAAGGTTTAGAATGTGTTAAAACCTAAAATAAGTGAGTCAACATAACCCTAGTAGAGTTAATAGTTTTCAAGTAATAATTATTTTCAATGAATTGGAATGGGTCTCATTTTTGGATATTTTCCAAAAGGCTTGACAACTTGAAAAGGGAATCATGAAAATCTAGGATATTTAATATTTTTTAATTTACTTTTTTTATTTATTCATTAATTTCACATGGATAATTCAATTAGGCATTTAATTTGGTTGAGATTTTTAGTTAATTTTGATTATCCATCTAGCTCTTTCAAAATTTAATTTTAGTTCATGTTCCCTACTTAATAGGTCCATAGGCCAAATTGCCTCTTGTGATGTCACGGGATGATTAGGGATGAATCTGTGAAAGGTCAAGATTTTATATGGTAGGATACCCAAATTAGGGATGCCTCAATGAGATTCTAAGATTTGACAAATTATGCATAAAAAAATTTGCCAGTAGTTCCTAGGCTTAATTTGTAATGGTTGGTAGGAATCAGTTTGAAGTCTAGTCAAAGGCCAGTGATGGCCAATTTTAGGTGTCTATATGACTTAATGTGTTCGCTAAAGTAAACTTATTATTATATTAAGAGGGAATACAAATAGTGTGCACTAGATTATGAGGTGAGGTTAATTTTAATACCAGTTACCCTTTTGACCCAAATTAGCTCATTGTTAATCAAGTTATGAAGTTGGACCAAATACTTAGAACCATACAAGAGACTAGGGATTGAATTATGGTCATATAATAAGACGTGCATGGATATTAATAGGAGAATACTTAGGAGGAACTTGAAGATCATATAACTAAGTACTAACAACCTCAATAATAGAGGCATGATTAGGTGTTAAAGGATATGAGCGCTCAAGTAGCTACACAGTTGGCATGGGATATGAAAAAGGTAAATACACCCAATTTTATTGGAGCTATATTAGGAGATGGATCTGAGGCATGGTTAAAAAAAATGGATAAATATTTTGAAATTTAGAATTATTTCAAAGTCACAAAAATAGTCTAGGGAACTTATTAGCTTGCCAGTGAAGAAGCAATGTGATGGGAAAATAAGAAGCTAGAGATGATCTATGACTCAACCAACACCACTTGGGAATAATTTGTGACACTATTTAGGTCACAATGGCTTTCATAGTTTTACTTTGATCAAAATATTATAGATTTTTGGAATATGAAGCAAGGAGATTTATCAGTGAATAAATATTGGGATAAATTCATCAATCTCCTTAAGTATGCACCTCAATATCAAGCAGATGAGAGGTTTAGGACTAAGAATTTCATCATAGGATTAAACCCCAAAATGGTTATAAAGTAGATGTACACGTTCCATCTACCATGGATTAGATGTTTGAGAAAGTATTGAAGTAAGAACAAAAAATAAAATCTATTGCCCAAGTTAGAGATAAGTTCAAAAAGAAGTTTGGAAGTTTAAACCAAATTTTAAAAATAAGAACTGGAAGCATAGGAGTGGATACTTCAAGAGATAGATCAAGAATGAAAATTCTAAGATTAAAAGAGGTTTAGGTAACAATAAACTTGATAAAAATTTCAAGGGTGATTTCAAGGGAAATCAATAGTATAACAAGAAAATACTATTTATAGGTTGTTTCATATGTGGAGGTAAACATTATGATTGAGAGTGTCCTCATAACAAGTTGAAGAACAAGGGTTTTTATTCTTATCAAGGTAAATTATATAAATGAATTTATGAAGTTTTTGACAAGGATGAGTATCAAAATTCACCCATAGAAATATCAGGTATTTTGTTCAGCCATCTAATTTATATTTTGATTGACACAATATATACATAATGTTTTCATTGCTATTAGAATGCTTAGTAAATTATCTAAAAAATATATAGTTATGGTAAATGCATGATCAGTATAATATGGGAATAAATATCTGATTATGATCTTGAAATTAATTATATCAAAGGTAAGGAGAATAGATTAGTTGATTATATAAAATTTTAGGTGGTTTATAATAGTCATGGCTACTATAAAGAGTAATTTATAAGACCAAGTAATAAAATTCTCACAAGGAGATAAATTCTATGATCAAGTTAGGAAATCATTGAATAATAATGATCAAAATACTAGGTATAAGGGATTCAAGATAGAGAGTGATGGTATTTTATGGTATCATTATAGGATGTATGTGCCTAATAGAGAGAATCTAAGGAGCATTATTCTAAAGGAATTAAAAAATTCCCTATATTCAAGACATATATGAGTAACCAAGATCATGAATGAGCTTAGACCACTCTATTTTTGGAAAGGAATCAAGAGAGGTGCAATGGATTTTATGTCTCATTGTTTGGAATGTAATCATGTAAAAGTTGAACATGTGTATCTAGATGGATTGCTATATCCACATGATATACCAGAATGGAAGTGAAAAGTGACTAGCATAGACTTAATATAAGGGTTGTTACTATCATGAAACAAACATGATATGATCTTGGTTATAGTTTAAAAACTAAGGTAACCCACTTGATACAAGGCAACTTGACAGATGATGTACCTATGCTTGAAAAAATATTTGTGAAATAATTGTATCAATTTCATGGTTTTATAGATGAGATAATTTTAGATAAATATATGAGGATGACTTATAAGTTTTGGTTGACTTTGAATCCAATTATGGATATGTATTTGAATTTCAACACTACTTATCACCCCTAAACTAATGGACATATCGAGCGAGTTAACTAGGTTGTAGAAGATCTCCTTCATATGTATTGCATAGATTAACAATATAAGTGGGAGGATTACATTCCATTGGTTGATTTTACTTACAAAAAATTATACCAATCATCATTGAAGATGGATCCATTTGAGACATTTTATAAAAGGAGGTGTAGAACACCAATCAGTTGGGATTGGGTAGAATATAGGGTAGTCTTTAGACCTAAGATGATTTCAAAAATGGAAGATCAAGTTGGGATAATTAGGTAGAGGTTAGTCAAGGCCAATGATAGATATAAAAATTATGCTTATATGAAGGTAATAATAAGGTAGTTTTCTATGGTGATAAAGTGTTTTTGTGGGTTAAGCCTTCAAAAATCTTGATTAAATTTGGTAAGTCAACAAAAATTTCATCGAGATATGTGGGACCCTTCAAGTTTTCAGAAATGGTCAATCTTGTATAATTTAGGATTGTATTTCCACCATATCTACCTATTTTACATAATGTATTCCATGTGTCTTATCTTAAAAAGTATGTTGTTTATCCTTTACATGTGTTGGATTAGAATGCTTTGTAGGTTTAGATCCTAGGGTGGTCATAGTATAACCAATCAGAATAATTAACACTCACAAACTTAGTTTATGTACTAGAGAAGTGTCATAGTACAAGGTCCAATGGGATAAATATTCTAAAGATAATTCCACTTAGGAGGAATATGATGAGTTTTACATGTTGTTTCCATATTTGTTTGTTTAATTTGTTGTTGCATATTATATTATTTTTTGTTGAATAATATTTTAAATTTAGAAGTTATGTTTGAATTGATATCGTCAGGATGATGACTAAATTTAGGGGGAAGGATGTCACATCTCGATTTGTCTCTAAGATGAATAAGATATTTAATCCATAGATTATTATGGTTGTTATTTTATTAACTATTATTTGATTAAGCTTTATGTCATATGTTGATTATGAGATAGTTATATGTTGATTAATTTACACGATTGGTTTGCTATGAGATAGTTATACTTTTATACTATGTACATTATGATCATGTTTGTTAATTATACAACATTATTTTATGAATATAATTATGTTTAGGACTAAATACCTTTATTTTTATGAGGTTGATGTAGGATAGACCCATCCATTAGAGTATGACAAAGGGAGAGCATCATCAAAGAGGATGGTGTAGATGGAGATGTTGGGGGATGATAGAGAGAGAAACTATAAACCCATGCACAAACGATAGTAGTATACCATGTTTTGTGATAAATTGTTTGAGTTAGATAGTTGTGGTATGCTTTGTTTCCTATTATGAATGTCTACTATGATCTTTTGTGTTCTAAGATCATTCTATGTGATTATGTGTTTTCACTAATCTAGTTGATATTGATGTTATTGGTTAGTTGATCTGATAAATCTATACCTACCAATTTTAACATAATTTACCACTATATTATACATAGCTAAATATTGTTTAACAATGATTGTTTGGATTCTTTGTATAAATAATAAATGTATGCTATTACTTAGCTGAGTTAGTTTGTAAGTGACTATTTATGTTTATATGGTTACTATTATCAATTTTAATAGTTATATAAACATGTAAAAGACACAATGAATTATAAGATCTTTGTTAAGTATTAATGAATAATTTTGGCATGGTAAAATAAGATTTATGGTTTAACTTAAGTAAAGTGCTTAAGAAATAAACATAATGCAATGCAAGCTGTTATAGATAATATCTTTGTGAAATAATTATATAAAAATGATTGTGTTTGTCAAATCATTTGCTAAAAGTCTATGGTTATTATTTAAACCTAGAGGGTTAGCTTATGGTTGAGGTCAAATGCATAGTGTTTGATTTTGGATGACTTGGTAAAAATTAGAATAGTCTTTTTAAAATCATATATTGTTGACCCTTGTTGTATAGTCATTATGTTAATGGACTTGTCAATGGTCAAAATTTCATGGAATAATATTGATGATGGACTTGTCATTTAGTCAATTTGTATAGACTAAGTGAAATCGATGCTTGATTTGATTAAGTCAAAAGGCATGCATAAATTATTAAGGGTATATAATGATTATTTTAATCAATCATTGGGATTTTTTTGAGATGATTAAGGTTTATCATACCTTGTTAAATCCATTTAACAATAATTCTTATAAAAAAAATGATGATGCAAGTTTGGTTGTTGGCTGCATGAGAAATGGTGGTAGACTATAGCTTAGTGGGGGTTCTATTGAGTTATTTTGGCATGCATATTTTTAGTCAGTTTTGTATTCCAAGAATGGAGGAGAAATTCATAGCAATTAAGGTGATGGAAAAAAATAAAATAAGGAAGAATGAGGACTGTGAGGATGGCTTACATGGGGTAGCAAGCAAAAAGTGAAGAAAGAGAGTTCAAGCTAAAAAGAAAGATTAGATACAATTTTATTGGCATTATTATTATAATTACATGTTAGTATTATACTTAAACTTATTGTGTGTTGTGTTTGATGAATTTTAAAATTGAAATGTGTACTAGGTTTTTCATATTTTTTGAAATGATATAGAAATTTTTTGAAGGGGTTGTATGTAGGGCCCTATGGAAGGATCAACCTTCCACAAAACCCTACATCTAACCCAAGATAAAGCTAGGGGAATGGGTAGAGCTATATAAATTTTCCATAGTTATTATGGCCATATATAAGCTCTATCTTAACTCCTATTTCAATTTTAAAATCCTTATTAAAATATGGAATGATTATTTTCTTAAAGGGTATATTAGATTTGGCCTTGGACTTAGTTTTGTTGTCAAATCAATTAAGGGATATATTCAATAAGGCATTTAAAAAAGTATAGATTGAATTATGGTTTGTATGAAGGGCTCGACTATGTATAACCCTAATTGAATTTTATGGGTATAAACATTATGGGTTTTTTATATAGAACTAGATTTTGAAGATATATGCATAGATATATATGTATATACTTAGTTTGTAGCTGATGACACATACACACACATGTGTGTGTATCCTAAAAATTGGGGGCTTTTGAAAGAAATTGTGTGTTAGATATTACTGATTTAGGGTGCATGTATAAATGACTTTCAATTTTTGGTTTTCAAATGGAATTTTGTCTACTATCAATTTCAAATGAATTTGTAAATTATAAATCAAGATCATGGTATTTATATTTGAATTTTTTATAAATCCTATAACTTACGTACTTATACATATATGGGTTTGGGAAAAAATTAAGTAAAGCCATAATGAATAAGCTTGGATACAGGTAGGTGAATGAATGGTTATCTATATACTTAGATTTTTGTGTGTGTGTGTGTGTGTACACACACACACACACACATGAAAAGGTTAATGTTTTTTGGCTGAGTTTATGATTGAAAATGAATCTGTTATATATGAACTACATAAATGTTAAGGCCAGATTTAAAATAAAAGGAATGTTTAAGATTTGTTTGCGTATCATGATATATATTGATATCAGTCTATGAATTTGAGTGAGAGTTTTACATAGTTGATGAAAGGTATGGGTATGTGGTTTAATATATATTTTTCATGAAAGTGTTTATGTGGCCAAGTTTGAGTTTTTATTATCAAAAATCCCAAGTTGAACATATTCAACTGAGTATATATTTTTGATCATATTTATATGCAAGTGATTTAAATGTTAATATGAATCAAATGGATTAAGTGATTTAAATAATTGGAATTGGTATAATTTTTTCACTATGTATGAATCGTAAATCACATGTATTCTATGTGTCTTTAACCAAACAAGTTAAATAGGATTTATCTATAATATAAAAGAGTAATGGGACAATTTTATTAACTAGATGTATACTTAGAGTACACATGATACTCTAGGATAATCGATAGTGGATGTCTTATTAGAGTATACTATATACAATAAGATATTTATACTGTATTGAAATTATACTTGATATATATATATATATATATATATATATATATATATATATATATATATATATATATATATATATATATATATATTGTGATATGCTTGAAAACATTATTACCATAACAGGTTAAAAATGGGTGCTTGTATATATTTTAATGTTTGTATAAAAACATTAAAATAAGGTATTTATGGGTTTTAAATATAGATCATATTAAGGTGTTTTGACTAGAGTTTTTATATATATGTGAAGTATGAACACACACACACACACACACACACACACACACACACACACACACACACACACACACACACACACACACACACACACACACACACACACACACACACACGCCTATGTTTTAATATTAGTTTCAAGGATAAAATAGCATTATAAGTTACTTTGTGATTAAGGTGATTGATAGCCTATATATGATAATTACCTAGAGGGTATGTTATATAAAGAATTATTTTTGATTCAGTTTATTATTTAGTAATAAATTAGAAGATTTTAGATTCATTGCATTACATTTGATGGAATAAATGTGTGTATTTGATATTTTTGTACTTAACATATTTTTATTGGCTAAAAGGAAATATTTGGAATGAATCTATCAATTTTTACATTATTAAATATTTTAACCAAATATCACATTTATGACTCTAAATGAGAAGTGAATGGGTTCCAATGTCTTAATTAGTTCCATAAATGCAAGATGAGGTGTAATACAATTGAGTTGTGTGTATGAAATTGATTGATCCCAGAGATCATTAATAATTGAAAGATTTGGATAAAGTAATGTTTATAGTTAAACATTGTCATTTTATATATTTTTATAGTTTTCATATTTATATGATATCATGTTAGAATGGATTTATTTATGGTACACATTATGAATTAGATATCTACAACACACGGGGTTCTATTTTGTCACTATGGACTCCCACACCATCATTATCCACCCATCTATGAAGAGAGGGATATTTCCTCATTAGGAGATAGTGTGGGGGATCTATGGTTTGTGTTTGGTGTGTAAAATCACTTGAATGATACTCTCCCTCCTAGTTTGAGTAATACACTTGAGATTACAAGTTGATACTTGAGTTGTGGAGACTCTTGAGTCATAGAGACTCATGCTCTATGAATATTTGTATCATGCATTATTATTTGAGATATTATTTATTTTTGAAAACTATAATATTTATTTATTGTACTTATATACTAGTGGTTGTAATATTATATAAACTATGGCTAAAATTGTACTATTTCATTAATGATTTATATGTAGTATTTATTATTTATTCAACATTATTCATGATTTTTTATATCTATTCATGGTGATACTTAACTAAGTGGATTAGTTATAAACCTTGTGGTTAACTAAATGAATGTAGTTAGTTAAATATCACTAATTAAATTTCTTGTGGTGAAATCTGTAAGATGAATATGTGTAATTAATTTAATTTTTTTGACTATATTCTAGTAAAACCAATTAGGGTTTTTACAAAAAAGTGAAATAAAAAAACTAATCTAAGCACATAAAAATAAGTAGAAAAATCTAAAAAATCAAAAAAATGATGGTTAATCACAATTTTAGTCAAATAGTAAAAAAATATTTGTGCATGTGTAATAGAGAAGTTAATCTTGGTGATAGGGTGAACCCTAAACTAGGTAAAATTAACATTGGTAAAATGATACAAGAAAAAAAGACTAATGATTGACCCTAAGATATAGAGAAACAATGACACAAACATTACCCCTAGGCTATAGGAGACAATGACACATAAAATAAACAAAATGGTGGGGGAATAGAGGAAAAGGAAGGAGTATCCAAGCTGACTCCAGATGAAATAGGTGAGTGGATATTGCCTACATAGTTTGATGGATACAAGATCCAATGTAAACTTTAGGCCAAATTAAATTCTATTTGGATATGAGATAGAATAAAATTGATGAGAAGAAAACATGATTAATGTGTAGAGAAAAATAAGAATGGTTTTACAAAATGGAAAGTGCATGAGAAAAGAGGGGAAGACATTTTAAAATCATGAAAATATTGACACAAACAAATTGCACAAGTGAGGGAATGTGGTTTAGGCTAAAACCACACTAAAAGATAAGATATGAGTATCCAATAATAAATTATATTGGTAATCCATAGTTTTTACTACATCTAAGGATTGAAATGAGAACGAGTTCACAAAATAGAGAGAAAATAAGATGAAGATGCTCAAAAAATGATGAGTGTTCAAATTGAAATCAATATCAAAATGGTGAGAGAATAATAAAAGTCAATTGGTCATTAATGTCTCAAAGGTGAATATAAAATGTTCACAAAATCAACTCACAAAATAGAAAGAACATATGGCTAAGGCCAATAAGGATGGGGAAAATAAATGATAAGTGGTTACTCATGAAATAGTTGGGAGTCTTAAGATATTTAAGGTGAAGAAGTGGTTTAAAAAATGAAAAGGGGTAGCCAAGCTAACCTGATGTACCCCATGTATCCAAGAATTGTCTACATATTTCATGGAAAATTTAGGCTAATGTAGTTCTCTTAGAAATGGGATTAAAAAGAACAATGTGGTCTAGAAATGAAACTGAATAGATAAAATGGCCCATACCAAAAAAAAATTGATGAATTTATATCTTGCATGGAAATTCTAAGCCAATTTTCATGATTTTTTGGTTTTTTAGATATTTTAAAAATGTTTAGGGATATTGAAATTGTTACAAATGTTTTTGGAGTTTTCCAAGCATCTTAACTCAATCAAGAATTCTGAGACATAGAATAGTCCAAATTGAAAAATGATAATAACATGGCCTAGGTTGATTTCAAAATGGAAAGAGAATTGAAACTTAATTTTTTTGTAAAATGATGAGATCATGGCAAAGGGGTGACTGAGCTAACCTCAACATGAATCATGTGTTGCTTACATAGTCCCATTAGGACCTCAAGTCATTATAGTTCTACCTTCAATGGTGAAAGTGGTAAATTACTTTCAATGTTTTGGTGTTTTCAGTATCTCAACTCAATAAAGAATGATGAGATACAACATGGTTCAAACTCATAAAATGGTGTGATCATGGAAAATGGGTGACTAAGCTGACCTCAACATGAATTGAGATCTACCTACATAGTTCCATTAGGACCTCAAGTCACTGTAGTTATGAATTCACAAAAGGCATCCAATTAAGTACCAACAAGTTCAAGTAAAATGCAAATGGTAAGGCAAATGATAAAAATAATGGCAAGGTGATGTTGTAGTACATGGTAAAGGTGTTGTACCTAATTATCCCATAGGTAGTTATAATTAGGAAATAATGGAAAAAGGTTAGTGGTAATAATTTACCTAGAGGTGATTATAATTAGTAACATGAGATGGGAAAAATATTTTCCCAAAGGTAGTTATAATTTGTGGCACTAGTAAAATGTAACAACAAATGAATAATGTAATTGATAAGACAATTGAAATATTACTTTCATATACTACCATTCAATCATGTGACTGTTAAACAGCTATTGGAATTGAATATGTCATCAACCATTGAATTTGCCTAAAGTAAAAATGAATTGGAACCAAGGCCAAATGTGATAGGTGAGGTTAGGTAAAAATAACTAGCTGATAAAGGATTAAGGGATTGATAAAATAGAAAGGGGTATTATATAAAAATAGGTATAATGTGGCATAACTTAGATGATCCTTATAGATAATAATCCAAATCCTTCAAGTGTAGAAATGTTTTAGGTGCATTTTATTCATTAGTTCATCAAGTTCATCTCCCTCTAGTGTAGTGAGCTTGTATGCTCCAAAAACATAGTTGGTAATAATTACATAGAGCCCTACCCAGTTTGGCTGGAACTTTCCATTTTTATTGGATTTAATGTTGACATTATTTTAATTTTCTTTTAGTACCAATTCACTAAGATTTAATTTATGATGCTTAACGTGCCTATTATATTGGCCTTTTAATAATTTCTAATAATCTTGAAGGTTATTCAAGATGGCCAAATGTTTACCATCAAGTAGGTCTATCTCTTAAAAGTGAGCCACTCTATAGCCTTTATCACTAGTGATGTGCTTCAATCAAAATTAGAGAGAAGGGAACTCAACATCAATAGGAATAATTACTTTAGTTACATAAACAAGTGAATAGGGCATAGCTCCCATTGGAGCATGAAATGTGGTAAGATATGCCTAGAGGGCGTTAAATAGCTACAAGTGCCAATTATAGCCAACATCATTGACAATATTCTTTAGAATATTGACAATGGTTTTATTATAAGCCTCAGCTTGGCTATTACTTTGTAGATAATAAGCAATAGAGAAATGTTATTTGATGTGGTATTGAGAACAAATTTCTTTCACATCCTTATTCTTGAATGATCTTCCATTATCATATATAATGTTGGAGGGGATTCCAGAGTAGAAAATGAGATGGTTGAATATAAAATTAAATATCTACTTACTAGTGATGTAAATGAGGAAAATAGCTTCCAACCACTTAGTGAAGTATTCAATAGCAGTTAGGACATGTTTATGGACATCTAAAGAGGTTGGATTGATATTCCCAACAAGGTCAAGTACCCACATTGAGAATTACCATGGTGTTCTCAATGGTTTGATTGTCTTGGTTGGAGCATAAATTAGATTGACATGTTTTTTACACTTGACACACCTCTTCAAATATGTAGCTACATTTACTTCCATCATTGGCCAATAATAACCAGTACACAGTAATTTTTTGGCTAATATTATCCCTCTAGTGTGGGATCCACACACTCCTTCATAGACATCCCTCAATACTAGTCCAGATTCTATGAAAGGTAAAAAATTAAGAAGATTTACATCATAGCTTATACAATACAAGGTTGGTCTAATTAGGGTATAGCTAGAGGCTTTGTGGGTGAAGGGTTTTTTTTTTTAATTGATAAATCAAGATGCATGGTTTGTTCTTAAAGGTAGGCATTTATATAAATACCATGGATATGTGGGATAAACAATGTCATAAACCATATTAATAGTTTATTATTCATGTGCCGTCATAGAGATATGTTAAATAAGAAATTAATAATCCCTAGTTCTATTAGTGATCTAGATCATGGAACCAATAGTGGACATGGAATCTACTATTATAGTATTGGCCCACAATATTAATTTAAATTATATATTGTTAATATATTTATTGAGAGTATTGACCATCACCTTATCAGGTACCAACTTCTCATCCTTAGTCTGGTATTGATCTGTGGTCTAATTGATGATTAACTAAGAATTACCATATACTAGTGAATGTTGAATGTTTTATTATACTACTTAACAAAGCCCTTATTATAGGTATAATCACTAAGAGGTGAGGTGAATCAGTGAGCCCAAATATTTAAATTTAAATTCCAATCCTTTCAAACTATAAAATAATCAACATATACCAACTTGAACAAGCAACATTAACAAGAGAGGTCATCATTCAATACATACACAAGAACACAACACATAGTTCCTATGGGAAACCATCATGGGGAATAAAAACCACTCTTAAGATTAGAACACATGGACTACTTTTCCTATAATAAATTACAAACAAGATATTAATCAATCCTTTAGACCAGAAACATTGATCAAGTTCTTTTGACCAATGGCCTTTAGTGAAATACCAATTTCACAAGGAGCAACTACCCCTAAAGAAGATCAAGTCCTTTAGACCATCCTTTGAATTAAAAACCTCTACATTTTAACTAATGTATTTTACACCTGATGATGGACCTTTGATAACATATCCCCCTTCACTTATTCACACATTCAAATGCATCCAAAGCCACCTTTTGGATCAGTATTACACTTCGCTCATCCTCAACCTATAAGAGCACTATTATGACATCATAAATATGACTTACAGGTCATACACATAGTCCTCAATTTTTTCTACTTATCAACCCATCCACTCGGCACATCTACTCTTCTCTGTCCTTTTATTCAATGCTCACTATTCTCACACACACCTCTCACATGTCTCTCTCAAGTCTAATAACCAACACATTTGGTTTCATGATATATATATATATATATATATATATATATATGTATATATATATATATATCATGATTATCCAGATCAAAATATTTCCTATCATCCACAACACATTCCTTCACCATTAAGGCATCTAACATGGGCCATAGTTAAGCATGACTCTCTTTCAAATATGCCTAAGTCACTTTTTAGGTCCTATGGAGATCCATTCACTTATTTGACACTTATCCAATAAATTTAAGAACACAAGACCACTTATAGATGCATGAACCCATACCACATGATCCTTTTAACATACTTAAATGATCATAGTTTCAAAAACACTCTTTTACTAAAGAACGATTTGCTCAAATAACATTTTGTGCACACAATCACCATGAATGAACACATAGTCACCTTCTAATCATTTGTTCATACTGATTATGGATTGGTCAAATATCCAAAATCTATGCATATAGTCTTCATGGAGTCTAAAACACTCTATAATAGCTATCTTATCTTGAAACATCGAAATACCATCATGAACAACTTAATTACACTTCTTAGTTTACATTCAAAACATACACAAACATGTTGTCAACTTTAGACCTTAATATATTTGACTATACACACCTTCAGATATTTAAATCTATATTTATAGATATTATTTGGAGTTCTCTACAAATTTTATTTTTATTTCATGGTCAAAGTTTACATATATTGAAAGTTATAGCTTAAAAACTAGACACTAATCTTTCCTTTGTTAAATTCAAATATTTGAATTCAAATGGTCATAGTTAAAATTTGGACACCATGTTCTCATCTCATGTCCTCACTATTTATATTAATCATGTGCCATTTATCTCTTCCAAAATTTAACTCATAGTGCACCAATGCCCAAATGTTAAACCTCAAACAATTGACCTCATCTTGTGAAATCTTGTAATATTGACTCAACGTGCACCATAGATCTCCTATACATAGATTGGTATTTATCTATGTTAAACATTGGACACATTGAAATGATCTTTCTCAATATGAAACATTGATTTTTATATGTATGAAAATCTACTCACCTTTAAATCTTAGAAGAAGTTTGGTCTTTTTCTCTGATTGACATTAAACTTTGAACACCTGTCCTCATTTGAATCAACATGAACCATTGATAATAATCTATATAAATTATTGTGAAATTCTAGATCTCCATTTGGTCCTACTATTTAACATTTTTCAAACTAGACTAAGTATGGGGACCATTGTTGTCTTCTTGAATGGCCAACTTTGCCCAGTTATATCTTTTACCTTACTCAATCATATGTTATCCTTTTAAAGAGGAGTCCAACCATGTATAAAACATATCCTAAAACCTTCGTTAATTCAATATATAACTCCAATAATATTCTCACTCATATGTTTTTGACTATTTTTTGCCACATGCAAATTTGGCTAAGTATGGGAAAATATTGACAAACTACTTGGGAGCCTAACTTTGCACTTGCATATATTTTGTCACGCTTAGTCGCATGACCTAGTGAATAATATATTATCTCATATGGTAACTCATAAATATATCAATATTATCCTTAAACCCTCACACATATGAGATATGACATTATTAATATAATTACTTAGCTTTCTTTCAACATAGAAAACACTATCAAAATGCCTAAGATCCCAACTTTGCACACACATATCCTTGGATGTGCTTCATTGCATGACTTTAGATTTATCTCATATCAACTAGGTACTAATTTTATCACAACCATATGACCAATCTACATTAATAATCCACACATGGCACTTATGATATCATCAAGTTGCCTACTCAGATTTTCTACCACTAGACCAAAAATGTCTAGATGAAAACAATGATCAACTAGATGAAATCCACTCATGCACATAAGTAATAAAATAATTATTAAATTTTGATAGAACCCATTGCATATTATTAAAAATTTAGACTCATCCCTAATCATATCTAAATATTCAAACTCTGAAAATCAACCAAGCCAACTTAAAGCACACTAGGGAAAGCACATTACACACTTTGTCATGATCACTTAGACTATCAACGTACTTCATCCACTCACCTGGACACCTCCATGACATCACCATGAAATAATTGATAACTATCCAATAACCCTATAATTATGTATTCATATTTTACCATATTATTATATGTAAATCCAATACAAAAGGACTTGGGGATGAGATCCCCTTATGATGTCACAAATAATATTTCAGCCCCTGATCCAGAACATGTGAATGATCCATCAAAATACATCTTCCATTGTATAACCTCAATAGGTTCATATTCTTCTTCAATAGTCATAATAGCCTCATATGGAAATCTAAATATAATAGGTTGAGTATCTTGAAGAGGATCTTCAACAAGCTGATCTATGAGTACTTTCCCCTTAACGGATGTTTGGTTAAAACATTTTATTTTAAACTCCCTCAATAACATAATCCATTTTTCCATACGACCCTATAAATATAATTTTGAAAGTAGATACTTGAGTGGATCTACTTTGGCCATAAAAATGGTATTTTTGTTTATCATATAATGACATAATTTTTGGGCTATGAATACCATTGTTAAATAAGATTTTTTAATTAGCATATATTTGTGCTCATATGCAACCAATGTTCAACTCAGATAATACACAACATGATCATTTCCTTGTTTGTCATGTTGTGATAAAAGTGCCCCTAGGAAATTTTTTATTGTTGACAAGTAGAAAATTAATGGATTTTTTAGTGTTGGTGGCACATACTACTTCAGGTGTTGTGCTTCTTTTTACCTTTGGCACACCATATTTTATTTTAGAGGCAATTGATTGAGTGCATCTTTTGTTTGATGGGTTTCATTCCATCAAGTGCACCTACTAAAAGTTTGTGTTAATTTTTTGAGTCATGCTTCTTGGGATGCCTTGTATCATATGTTTTCTTCTTCACTCTCACTATGGTTTTACTAGTTTTTGGGTACCTTTCGGTGATACCTTTCATACTTGGTAACTCTTGTTTCCTAGTTTTGTGATCATTGTTTTTATAGAGTGAGCCTCATATAGAGAACTATTTCTTACTTGACTTGGTGATTATGGTGACTCAAAATCCATGTAATCTAATAAGATGGTTTGGTTACCATAGGGACACTTTTTAGTTCACTATGATTTGTACATGGGTGCCTGATCAGGCCTTGTTTCAAGGACCCATTCAATTTATTTTCTTTATCTTTTCTTGCTCCATATTTTGATCTTAAGGGAGGGTGTTGAAGTAAGAATTAATCTTAATTGGGAGTTGTTTATTTATTTGATATTTGTTAAATATTTGCATCACTATTTTGTGTATGAAAATATTCCATATCAACTAATCTTGGTTACATGCAAAAACTTGTCATTGCATGAAACCAACTCATCTTGCCTATCTAATATGCACTCCCTATTCTTCTCCTATCAAGATGGTAAGAGAAAGCTACATATTTGTATTATTATTTTAGGAATAATAAGACTAAACTATGCATAATTATTATTGTGTGTCTACATAATGTCTCCATGATTATTTGGCTATAATAATGGTGTTACAAGAGTGGTCCTATAGAATTATGAGTTTATTACAAACTCATACAAGATATCAAAGTGGATCCAATGGCCATTATTCAACCTTCAAAACTCTAGTTTATTTGAAAGTTTAATTCTAAGCAATTATTTCTAATCTTTTTGTCAATTATGTCATTTGAAAGCATATACAGAGTTGATTATTGGAAAAGTTCTACCAACTTTGATTTTGTTTGTTGATCTAGTAAAGTCCATAATACTAAATGATTAATGATTGACATTTTATTTATTTATTCAAATGCATTTTGGATTGACAACCTCTTCATCAAAGTTGTCTTTGTGAGGCCTCTATTATTGGCTTTACTCTCTTACTTGAAGGTGAAGTCAATTAAGGATATTAATGTTGAAGGAAAGAGTTTTTTTGGGCACCACAAATCAAGACCTCAATTTGAATCCTCTATGATTTTGTTTGAATGGGATACCTCCAACTACATCATCATGGACTATTAGTTATAATGGATTTTTAAAGTGTCTCAACCTATAGGTGAGCTTTATCCATCATGAAAAATAGTTGTGACCTACCTCTATTCATGACACCCATCCATGAATTCATTTACATGGTTTGTTCCATCAAAATAGCATAACAAATTTATTCTACCTTGTATTGAAGACTGACCTACTCAACTTAATCTTTCATTAGTGAGTTTCATTAGTTTGGTGTGTTGGTTTGATCTCAAAAAGATCAGTGTTTTTTGGTTTAACATTAATCTTGTATTGAATATGCAAAATTATCTTTGGAGACATTGAAGGTGAGTTTCTCTCTCCTACATCCTTGCTAGTCCTTGCTTTCTCTCCATCCTCCTTGATGACAATAGTGGAAAAGATATCAAATGGTGTAGATTAAATGAACTCCCATCACCATTATTTTATGTATATTCATTAGAAAATAAATTTCATGCATTAAGTTACTTACATTAGAGGCAACCCATTCTCAGATCAACCAATCAATCCATCATCCAACCATTAAATTGCCTTAGCACATGCAGATCTAAATTCTTATGATATTAGATTAAAAAATCTCTTGAGATTACTTATTTGGCCTTCTTGTCCATCAATTCATCATGCATGCACTTTATTAGACATTTCAATAGCTCACTATTTACTCTTCTTATAGGTTGGGAAAATATACCACTTGGCGGTGACTTGTTACCTCTCTTATCTTTGGAAACTCATAATAGATGCTTTCAACTTGCCCAAACAAACCATTTTTTGTGCAATCCAATCTTCCAAACTTAGGATAATATTTTGAAAATGTTAGGTTTTTGACAAATCAAATATTTATTTATTCTATTAAATTTTTGAATTGATTCATGGCACTATGGTTAAGCAAATTTCATGAAATTTAAAAGTGGCCAAATTATTATGGTCGACACCCACATCTAATATCTTTATTGAAAATTTTAATATTATAAGTTTTTGAAAAGAGTGGTGATAAATTTTAATAGTGAGGGGAAACTATTAAATGTGGGGACTATTTTTTTTGGTCTAACTTTTGTAAGTGTGTGGAGGATTTATTTGTAAAAGAGCCTTGGAGCATTAATTGTAAAGTGGAGACCAATTTATTATTGTTAGATTTATTTTTTAAAGGAGGTTCATAAGTTGTATTGAGAGGTTATTTTGTGTTATTCTTATTACATTTTACAAATTTGGATTACATTACTTGTTTTCACTCTCATTTGTCAAAGACAGAGGGTGAGGTCCGATCTCACAAGATGTGAGACTCCTTCACAAAACACTTTAATTTTTTGGTGTGATTTTTATATAGGACATATTTTGGTAGAGTATGATATCCCATTTTTTAGAGTGTTTTGTCCTCTTTTGTGCCACTTATACTATAAGATGCATTTTTGGTGGTAACCAACATCCCTCTTTGGCCATTTTCATAATTGGTGGTTTTTTCATGACTCCAAGTATGGATTATTGTATGTTTGAACCACTAAACTCCTCAAACTACACCACCTAGAAAGCTAAAATGATCTTACACTTATAGATTAAGGGATAGTGGAGAGTTGTCCTTGGTTACTTTCCTATTTTTACAGATAAGGACAATATTTTGTGGATTGAATCCATGCAAAAAGAGGCACTTTAATTTATTCACCTCCATGTTTCTAAGAGTTTAAAAAATCATATTAAGCATGCCACATCACCTAAGGAATCCTAGGACATTATTTTATGAGGTCATTTCACCTCCAAATGTTCTTATTTCATCTCTTCCATCTCATAGTGAAGATTCTTTTATTGGTGAGAGTGTTTCTCCACCATCTTATCTCATTTGTATGGGTGTGATTCTTGATGATAATTTACATTAGGAGTCTTTAACATCTTCATCTCCTCCTATTATTTATTTTCATATTTCCATTATTAATGAGGACATATTTTTTTAGGATGAGACACTTATACCACCTCTTCTTACTACTCGTTAGGTATATTTTACTATTGGTGGTCACTTGCATGAGGTACCTTCTCCTCCTCCACCTACTGATGCACATTCTAATATAGTGGTTTTTGCTTCTATTTTTTATTTTTTTTATGAATTTTGATAGTACCTACCAAGTCCTAAGCAACCCATTGATTCTATGGCCTCTTTCCTAGAATTTTAGGAAGAAAATAGGAAAATTTTGATGCAAAATTCTCTTTTACACTCCCTGATTCATGGAAAGAATGCCCTCGTATGTTATCTATAGAAGAAACTAGTTGGTATGCCATCATTTTATGTTAATTAATATGGTACACATCCACTTGGTTCACTTTTATAGTGTGATCTACCAGATTATAAATAACCCATTATTCATGTTTCTCCTATTATTATAAATGATATTTCTGAACCTACTATTATTACACACTTTGCACATCTCATTGCAGTTCCACTTGAACATATTACTACTTATTTTAAGTAGATTATTTTCTCTTTGTCTCCTGCATGCTTTGTTCTATAGGTCACACTACCAGACTTGTAAGCATTTATAGGGAATTGCTCTCCCTATTTAGCATATTATGTGGATTTCTTAACATGGCCTTGGTTATGATGTAGGTGCTTCATCTTCATTGGGATATGTTGATATAGATCCATATTTTGTTTTGTCCACTCTTTGTGAGGATTATGATCTACATATGGGCTCTTTTTCACCTCCACTCATGCCTAAGAAACCTAAGACTATAGATGTTAGACATGATCAATTTAGCACACATTCAATTATTACCTCACATTATTATGTTATGGACTTTGCACCCATGCATATGTAAGCATATTCATCCACCATTTATTTTAATTTAGGGTGGATTTTTTATCATTATTGGTGGCATAATAAGCATTCTTAACAAGGACGCTAAAGACATCATTCATCCACTATTCAACTTCTTCAACTGCACATTGATTCTCCTACCTATTGATGTTCCTTATTGTTTGAGATCCCTGATTAGGTAGAGGTGTTATTTTTAAACATACATCTCTCATTACATAGATGATGTATTCCATATACTGATTGCATAATGGAGTTTATTGCATCACGTGATGATATTGTTGTAAGATGGGACTTTTATTTGTATTCACATTGAGATTCATGGAGATTTTTTCTTCATGTGTGTGATCCATTATGGATCACTTTATTATCCAGTTGCATGACTATCCCATCATCAAATAGGTACATCATTACTGAGAGATTTCATATATGTATATGATTTTTGATAGTCTCTTTTAGAAGTTTTGGTGGAGCTTGTTCTCTTTCTAAAGTGTAACTAATTTGGTATAGCCTAGTATCAAAATTTTATGTTTACATAGTGGGATTGGCCCACTCATTCAAATTTTTTTTGAGTCACTACACCCATTTTATCATAATGGAGGGGGGGGGGGGTGTGTGCACATAAATATTTAGGTTTTTTTATTTTTTCTATCCCTTAGCGCACCATATTTTCTTTTGGAGGTAGTTAATTGAGTGCATATTTTGTTCAATGGGATTCATTCCATCGAATGCAGCTAATATAAGTTTGTGCTGAGTTTTTGAGTCATGATTCTTGGGATGCCTTACAACATAAATTATCTTCTTCAATCTCACTGTGTTTCTACTATTTTTTGGGTACCTTCTAGTGATACCTTTTATCCTTGGTAACTCTTTTTTCCCAATTTGGTGATTAATGTTTTTATATATTGAGCCTTGCATAAAGTAATAGTTCCATTTCGACTTGGTGGTTATATAAAATTGACATCCATGCACTCTGGTAAGATGGATTGGTTACCATAAGACACTTTATATTTCATTATGATTTGTATATGGGTACCTAATCTGGCCTTGTTGTCAGGACCCACTCAATCTCTTTGCTTTCTCTTTTATTACTCCTTATTTTGTGCTTAAGGGAGGGTATTATTTTAAACATTTATCTTAATTGGGATTTTTTTATTTAGTTTATATTTATTGAAAATTTGCATTACTATTTTATGCATGAAAATATTCCATATCAAGTAATCTTGGTTACATGTACCAACTTGTCATTATATGAAACCAACTCATTTCGCCTATTTACTAGGCACTCTATATTCTTCTCCTATCAATATGGTAAGAGAGAGATACAATTTTGTATTATTATTTGATGAATAATGAGAATGGACTATGCATAATTATTATTATGTGTCTACATAATGTCTCTATGATTATTTGGCTCTAGTAATGGTGTTGCAAGAGTGGTACATTAAAATTATGAGTTCATTTTAAATTCCAACACAACATGATCCTTTCCTTATTTATCGTGTTGTGCCAAAATTGCCCCCAGGGCATTTTTTATTATTGACAAGTAGATAAGTAATGGCTTGTTTTGTGTTTGTGGTAACAAAATAGGTGGGATAGCAAGATATTCTTTAAGATGATCAAATGCTTTCTCACAATCTTCATTCTAGGATAATGTAACACCTTTCTTCATCAAGTGCATAAATAAATGTCATTTATCAAATAATTGTGAGATGAAGCATCTAATATATTGAATCTTACCCTAAAAATTATAGAGTTTCTTAGAGGTAGATGGTTAACTTCAATTCCCATGTGAGAGATAATGAAACATAGAAGTTTTCTAGTAGTAACGCTAAATACACATTTCTTTGGATTAATCCTAACATTATACTTGTGAAGTATCTCAAATATTATTTGTAGCATGGTTAGGTGATCAGCATGGGTCTTTTATTTACCCAAAATATCATCAACATAGTCCTTAACAATGTCATGCATCATGTCATAAAAAATCATGGTCATATCTCTTTAGTAAGTGGCTCTAATATTCTTAAGTCTAAACAATATTACTTGATAACAAAACATTCCCCATAGAGTGGTGAATGTTATCTTATGTCGGTGTTTTAGTGTAATCATGATCTGATTATAACTTGAAAAGACATCCATTAGAGAACATTTCATATCCATCCATTGAGTTGACTATCATGTCAATATTAGGTAGAGGAAAGTCATATTTCAGGTAGGATTTATTGATATCTCTAAAATTAAAGTAGATTTAGATACCTTTTATCTTTTTACTTACTAACACAATGTATGAAATCTACTTTGAATAGTAAATTAACCTAATGTATTTCATGTCTAAGAGTTTTTCCAAATCTTTTTTTACTAGCACAACAGTACAAGTATGCATCTTATGCAACCAATATTTAATGGGATTAGCATTAAGATGTAAAATGAGATGGTGTAAAACCAAGGCAAGATCCAAACCTAACATGTTAGAATAGGCCCATAAAAATATGTCAAAATTTTCACTTAAAAGGGCTATAAACACTTCATGTCGCTCCTTAGTGAGGGATGTTCCTAGTTTGATCCAATTTAGGTCCTTCAAAATCCTAATATTCACCTCTAAAGTGTCCTCCACTAGAAGTGTAAAACCATTATCCAAAATAGTTGGCAAGGATTTGAATTGACTATCAACGGCAAAGTCCTCTGGATGGACTATCTCTTTTAATTATCCTATGTAGGATGCATCAAAATATCCTAATTTTAGCATCAACCATGATACAAATACTTTAGAGCACTCTTGAACAATATATGCAAAAACATTCCACTCCTTAGTACGAATATTTGATTTATAAATAGACTATGGGCTATATGTATCATATGCTTCATAGGAAGAGGGGTGAACATCCCCATATAATGGTGATGGAAATTAGTTTTCACCAAGAGACAATCTTTACTTTTTCCCTAGTTATAAAGTGCCCCAAAGAGGTTTTCACTTCTAGATCTCAATGTTTGATTTTCTTTTTCTTTTTGGTTAGGGAAGTTTACCCACTCTCTGAAGTAGGAAGCAAGATCCAATCTAATGCCAAATCCCTGATTGTGGTCTCTAATAGGTATGTGATTCCTTAGTACCATAAAGCAAGATATGGCCTAATTATTTTTGAACTCATCTAATGGCATTGCTGACTCTTTTTGGTCCTAGTCTATCAATTATGGATGGTAAAGGGTTAAATGTGAAGGTTGATAAATAGGGCTAATGGTGAAAATGGCATGGGGGTTAAACAAATTTTTAGTGGATGGTAAAGGGTATAATCAGACCCTATGTTGTTTTTGGCATAATCATCACTAGTAATTGGTGTTGGAACATCAATTAGGTATGTGGGGTCACTCCCAGGTAGTTTAAATCTAATACCATGAGTTATTTTTATACTTGGTCATTGAGATTGATTTGATTGTGCCTTGTTGATATAACATAAGGCCTCTACCTTCATAAGTTAGTTGATCCATACTCTTGTTGGGAATATGATACTTCATTATTTTGTAATAGTTGACCAACTCATTAGTGTAGAGCCATGAATCATCTTCTTCTAAAGGGTCCTATTCTAGTTTAGAGGCTAGTTTAAAAATAATGGGCTTATTCAACTAAGATTTTCCTTTAGTTTCCCATGTCATACGTCTATTCTTGGCCTTAGGTCTTCCATAAGCCTTTGTAATTTTAGGAAATTTGGTAATATGAAATGAATTATAGGTACTATATTCTCCAATACATTTTTCAATGACATAGAAGTGGTTGGAATTTTTTGGTGGAGGTATGGTGGAGGCAAAGGCTAAGATATTAGGGTCAATGTAATTAGATTTTGGGATTGATTCAATGGCTTTTCCTTTTTCAAATTTTTATTTGTTTGACTTGGGCATAAGATTCATGCCAAATTAGTAGTTGTAGATTTTATACTCAACCTCAAGGTGTTTACAATACTAGTATGGATGAATATTAGTAGGTATAGTTACTTCTATTCTTAAGTGTAGAAATTTTATACACTAATTCAATGTAGAAGGTATAGCTTTATTTCATGGATCTAGGGTTAGCCCAATAATAGATTACAAGATAGTTACAAATATAAAACATGGCATAGAGTATCATGAATCAATGGCCCAATGACCACTACCACGAAAATAATACCTTAGTATTCCCTTACTTTGTTATTATAAGCCTTGATAATGATGGGATCTGATTGTAAGTTGGATTATACATATCTAAGATGTTTGATTAACTTTAGATAAACAATGTTGAGACCCAAACCATTATCTACAAAGACATGTTTAACTTTATGGTTCATTATACCAACTTTAATAAATAATGGGTTATTATGTAAAGGGACCATAGAATACCTATCACTTTGGTTAAAGGTGAGATGTTGGCCAAGGGCCAAGTATCTTACCATTTCTTGGAATTTATCTAGATTGATATCATATGGAACAAGGGGTTGGTTCAAACACTTGTTTAGGATGTCTTTGTGGATGGTAGACATGCATAAAAAATCCATCATGGATATGTGTGTAGGTGTATTCTTTAGTTTTTCCATAATATCATAATCTTTACCCTTAGTTTTTTTATTCATAATAGGCACAAAAGGTTGATCAGGCTCATTTATATTATTTGGCACTGGTCTTTTGATAGTGACTCTAGCTCATTGAGTTGTGATTATGCAATATTGATCTAGAATTAGGATTTGTTAGTTGGATAGATAAGTAATGAGGCTTGGAATAATAATTCTTGGATGGTATGGCACCTAATAATCAACATGTCTTATATAATAATCACCATCATATGGAGGCTAGCAAGTGTTATTCAGTAAATAGGCATTGTTGTGCGAAGGTCCAAGTTTGTTTGTAGCTAGTCTAGGGTTGATAGTGATATTGGTAATATGGCCTCTTAAAACATGTCCTATAATATTGTTATAGGTATACATAATGACATAATGACCTCTTTAGTTAGTTTGATCATTTTTCCCTATTATAGGTATACATAATGACATAATGACCTCTTTGGTTTTGACCATTTTTCTACTATTATTGTAGCTATCATTATTGTTGATGATTTTATGGTGTAGTTTTCTAATGATGTTATTAATATTATTAGTATTATTGATGTTTTTTTTTAAATTTTTATGGTGAGGAAATAGATTTTGGTAGATACCCAAGTTATGATTATTTTTAGGAGCATGGGTGTCTCTCTCTATCTCTCCATTTTCTAGCATGTTCTCAATCAGATGTCTAAGTTGGATACACCATATAATATAATTTCCTCTAACATGATGACACTCACAAAATTCATGGTCATTATACCAATTTGGAAATGGAAACCCATTAGGAAGTGGTTTTGATATAGGCTGACTAATCATATTATCTTAAACTAATATTGATGTAGGAGCATCCTACAAAGCATATACATATGGTCTTGTAACTGGTCTTAGGAGTCTTAGGAGTTTTTATTGATAAAAATAATCCTTTGTTGAGGAATTTTTATCTTGCATTAGTTCATATAGGCTTTCAAGTGTTTTTCTTCCAAAATCATTGATTTTAATTTTAAAATATAATTATGTAAATTTAAGTGTAAATTGAATAGTTTATAATAAACCATGAGTCATAGAGGTCTTTTAGGAATGTACTACAGTAATATACCTTATATAGGTCCTATATATCAAAAAAATACATAAAAGGGAAATGTAACTAAATGAAAGCAAGTCAAGGTCAACTTACTAAGTTGAACTTGGGTGAATGAGATGAAATCTAAGTTAGTTTAGTTAATTTCTAAGCTTGGTATGGACCTCAACAACATGATAACCATTACTAATTATTTGAAGAAAACATACAAGGGACATTTCAAGCATAAATATATTAGTTTTTCATCATTATATGACTAATGAGGAGTTGTAGTCTAGAATAGAGGTTTGATTGATTTTGTAAAATCATTTCTCTTGTAAATAAAGGTGTGTGGTTTGAGAATTTATTGTGTTCAAATAGTTTATTTATGTATGAGTAAAGTAAGTAAAAGTATTTATATACTGATTTATCACTCAAATTGTAATTTTTTAAATCAATTCTTTCCAAATCCTCAAAATACTCTATTTTTGCATACATAGTCGATTACAGAGGCTTGGTTATACATGAAAGTCTTTATGTGGAGTCCCTTTGACTATAGGAATATGTGGAGAGATTTTTTAATACCAAGATAAATTTTTTAGAGATAGGTAAAGGTATTTAGGATATAAACAAACCAAAATTAATGTAAATTTGGGATCATAGTTTGAATTTGTATTTAAAATACATTTACTATTTTTACACAGTTTGGGAAAGCCCTAAAATGCATTTCGGGTCACAAAAAACATTTTATATTTCAAAATATCTAGAAAAAAGTGTCTATAAATTTGTGGATATAATAATTTTGGTTATATCTAAACATTGGAAGTGATTTGAGATGTTTTCATCAAGTATCAAGGGATAAAATTAGATTTTATGAACTGTAGGCCTGTATGCAAAGAAAAACCAAAAAATCAATGTTAAATTAAATTTTATGAATAAATGAAGAAATGATAAATTCTAAAAATTTGTGATCAAGTGTTATTTTTGTTAATTAAGGTATTAAAAATGGTCTCAAAAATTTTGGATACATATTGAACAAATTATGACAAAATCTCAGTCTGATAATGAATTCTTATTTTTTGTGTTTTGTCCAATAAACACGTATTGAGAAATTAATTAGTCCATAATAGTGTTATATAATATTAATATTAGTGTAATAGATCTAATAAATCATAAATTAAATGTGATTTGAATTAAAAGTCCATTTGAATAAGGTAACAGGTTCCATATGTGCCTAGTCTAAAAGGTTTAAAATCCTATTTCTAGTCTTTTATGTAAGAAACTGATACAAAGAAGTATGAGAAGATTGTTTTTAAAATAACCTATGAATACTATGTAACAAGAAATAATACATATTTGGAGGTTCATATGCATAAGTCAATATTAATGGACCTGTTTATTTTTCAAATCTTGATACTCTATTTTGTTATGTGTTTTGAGTCAATAGGTCAACATAGAGAGACATTAGATTAAATGGTTGAAATGGATAATTGGAAGAGTAATTAGAAATAATCAAGAGATATTCAAGAAGATCAATCTTTTAAGAAAGTCTTATTCAAGATTATTGTAGACCTAATATCAAGAATGTCTTATTG